>JANHGN010008282.1:75525-87907 GCA_024605025.1 Megaceryle maxima
CTTTCACTTTCCTGCACCCCTCAATGTGGTGCACAAGATCCAGCAGTGGCCTTGGTCTGCACACCAATCCTTGGTAGGAACTCTAAACATGGGGTGTTATCACTGCCAGCAGCAGGCACTGCCTGTGAGAACAGGCTGCTAACTTCAGACAGTGCAGTTAGAAGAACCAAGCTGAAAAATAAAATCACTGAACAGAACCAGCTCTGTTCTCACCCAAACCAGGACATGTTTGAAAAGTAAGATGGTGTATGTATAGTCTATTGATCTGAGAAGACACTCCAGGTGTGGTCCAATGTAAGAAATTATCTGAGAATATCTATGGTCATTTGGACTGACAGTCTTGCAAGCAATTTCCTCACAGCAGGAGCCATCTTTCTAAAGACTGCTCAAGGTAAAGGAAAGGAACTTCTTTAATAACTATTTCAGTGTAAAAACTAATTAAATCAATTTAAAAGACATTTTTGAGAGTTGATAGACATTTGTGTAAAGATAAACTTGTTTGCCTTTATCTGAAAGAGAAATTTAATTGATATTAAACCCTGATGAAAGTAAGAAGAAATTTAAAAAGAAAAGGACAAAAAGAAAGGAAAAAGTAAGCATTGAAGATGCCATAAGGATTCTCTGCTATAAAAATAAAGCCATTTAGAAAAATACTGCATATGTAAAGAGCCAATTACATATTTACAAGCTGAGGCTGAACTAAGAGCATTGTGTGAAGGTGCTGAGTCAATAAAGGAATGACAGCAGTTAATTTCAAATTCAGCCAAGCATGAAAGAACTTCATGTTTTGCTTTGTTTGTCTTTTTTTCATCTTTTCAGAGCTGTTGAAAGGGTAGAGTTATGAAACCATCTATTATACTAGCAGCTCTTTATTACCCTTACCTCAGTTTTACAATATTATGCATAGCCTATATTCAAGGTTGCAAAAAATAAAGAGCCTAAGAAGCTACAATATAGCTTAATAGCTGCCCAGTTTATCACTGTCCTACACTATATTGACATCATAGAAAGAAGACCTCAGAGAACACGCGGAGGGCAATAACCTCAAGAACAATAACATACTGTTGTTCTGATATGGTCTAAGTTAGCACTTCTACTTACTTCTACTTTGTGTAAAGATATATATGCATTTGCAAAAAACAAACAAACAAATCCAAATGACCTCACAGGAAGTTTTAAATCCAAATATCTTCTCACAGATATGTTTTTTTTTTTGGTTGGGTTTTTTGTTGTTGTTGTTGTTGTTCCTTTTTATGCTGAGAAATGAGAAGATAACCAATACAGTGGAATTTAATTAATTTTTGCTAATATTAATACAGCCTTTTCTAGTAAAACTAGATACTCCCACAAATATTAAGCAGTGCTAGTGAGGATTTCAGCTTTGAATACAAACCTAAATTCTTTATCTCAGCCTTCTCATTTAGCAAATAATGACTATATGCCATTGTGTACCCAGTACCAATCCCATTTTTATAACACCGTGTAGCACGTAACAGGAGTGGGAATTTCCTTCTCCTGTTTCCAAAACTAGTATCTTCTGTCTGGTTTTGGAAATGGCACATAATGTTGGGAGACTAAGATCTCACCCCCCATCCTGCACTTGCTCATGCTCATCTCTGACTTCAGGATAGGGATTAAGCTACCTTGTATACAAATGCCTACACCATTTTAGATGTTTTAAACACCCCTGTGGTTCATGGGTACCTCTTCTTCAAAACAGTGGGATTGTATGGTAGATCCCAGACTCTGTCTGCCAGCCCTGTGCACGTTTTGATACTGTTTCCCACAGCATTCTCCTGGACAAGCTGAGTAAAAAAAATGTTTGGATGGCTGGCACCAGAATGTGGTAGTGAATTGAGGTAAATACAGTTGGCAGCCAGTCACAAATGGTGTTTAATAACCTTATGAATGATCTGGATGAGTGCATCCTCAGTAAGTTTGCAGACAACACCAAGTTGGGTGGGTGTGTTGATCTGCTCAAGGGTAGAAAGGCTCTACAGAGGGACGTGGGCAGGCTGGATTGATGGGCTGAGGTCAGTTGTATGAGCTTCAAGGCTAAGTGCCAGGTCATGCACTTGGGCCACAACAACCCCATGGAATGCTACAGGCTTGGGAAGAGTGGGTAGAAAGCTGTCTGGCAGAAAAGGACCTGCAGGTGTTGGTGGACAGCTGGCAGAATACAAGCCAGCAGTGTGCCTGGGTGGTCAAGAAGGCCAACAGCCTTTATTAGAAATAGTGTGGCCAGCAGGACTAGGCAAATGATCATCCACCTGTACTCAGCACTGTTGAGGATGCACCTAGAATACTGTGTTCAGTGTTGGGCTCCTTGTTACAACAAAGACATTGAGGTGCTGAAGCATGTCCAAAGAAGGGCAAGAAAGCTGGTGAATGGTCTAGTGACCAACCTTATGAGCGGCTGGGAAATTGGAGTTGTTTAGTCTGGAGAAAAGGAGGCTGAAGGGAAACCTTGTTGCTCTCTACAGGGAGGTTGTAATGAGCTGGGTTTCAGTTTCTACTCCCAAATAGCAAGTGATAGGATGTCAGGAAATGGCCTCAAGTTGCACCAGGAAAGGTTTAGGTTAGATAGTGAGAAAAATCTATTCACTGAAAGGGTTGCAAGCTCTGGAGCAGGCTGCTCAGGGAAATGGTTGAGTCACTGCCCCTGGAGATATGTGTAAATGTGGCACTCTGGGACATGGCTTAGTGGTGGACTTGGTAGTGTTAGGTTTAGAGTTGGACTCAATGATCTTAAGGGTCTTTTTCAGCCTAAATGACTCTGTCTCAGATATTGTGGCTCATACTTCTCTATCTTAATGGAGAAAGTTACTTTATCATAAGGGGCTCAGTTTTTTAGTTGCCCTCCATGTCTGAAATCTCTAGTGAGTAAATGATATGTTGATAAGGAAGATTAGATGCTTGTTTCTGTGCTGGTGTCCACTTTCACTGCAGGTGCTGCTTCTAGTGAAGCTGCCTTGGTGGGTGTTGTTTGGGATTGCTTACCTTGAGCTCCTAAGACCTCACTCTTCACTGTTTGAAAGACAAGTGAAGATACCCAGGGGGTATTTTCTAGCCAAATTCACTTTCACTCTGTTTTATTATTAGTAGCATTTTATTACTTGCATATTTTAGCTGGTTGTTATTTCAATTTGAATGCAAAGTGTTTCACTTCAAAAAGTTGCTGTCTGTTGACTTTTGCTGAGATAACTGTCTCCTCTTTCGTTTTGGTATTGCTGAGATTGTTTAGTTTAGAACTTCCTGATAAACTGTCCTACCCTGAGGCAGGATGTCTCTTTCTCCTGGCCATTGGGTACAGGAATAAGGCAAGAAGAATCACCTGGTTTTAATAGGGATGGTCATAAGTGGACCAAAGACTATTCCTGTTGTTTTCTCCTACAGAAAATATTTTAGGTTAGTATCTATTCCCATTTTCCTCCATGAGAAGCAGATGTTTGCTGATGAAGTGTGTTAGGAGAAAGGGAACATGTAACTTGATTCTCCCCTTACTTCATACCTCACTAAAGCCCAGGCTGAGAATTTGCGGATATGGAAGGCACCTGATTTTTAAAAAACTACTGGTCTTATTATGAGCTAAGTGTGATGATACAGGCTTTTGTTAACTGCCCCACTAGTAAAGTCGGTGTCCTTGTGGACAGGAGAGGCACAGAGGAGGAGGTCATCCTGTCCCTCAGCAGCCTGTCCCTGCTGGCAGAAGAGCTGGAATGCTGGCGTTTGAGTTGGATTACTTTAGCTGTGCTAACAGTCCTTTCACCAGGGCAGGAAAGAAGTGGTCTGCATGTGCCTGTGATTTGTGTTAATCTGCTAGCCTATTAGTGGGGCCATTTGAGCTGTGAGCTGTTTTTGCTGTCCCCACCACCCTGACGTGCAATGCCTGTTTGCTAGTCCCTGTGATAGGATAGCACCATTTGCTTTAGTAGCATTTATTGTTCACCCTGACAACAAGCAGTACATGACAGTTGAGAATTAAGTTAAATTATCTGCAAACCCAGTGACCTACTTTTTATTTTAAATAGCGCAGAAGTGTTTAAAATATACAATTTGTTCATTTGCCTCGCAGAAGGATGCACTGGGAAGAAATGGTTATGCTGTGCATAGTATTTTAGCAAGGAAAACTAACATGATATGACAAATTATACATAGAACTACAATGATGAAATCATTTATCTTCTGGAGATTGTTTTAATTGTTGCTTTTTGTCTTTCATATGGAAATAGACAACTGCTGGTCTTAGAAACTATTTTACAGCTCAGACGGAAACTTAGTAGCTGCCTTGTTAGTAGCTTTCAGCAAAGTGTCATTTTCCTAATGCAGGGAATTTGTGTAAGCAGTATCTAGCAAAAATAACTCTGTTATCGCAGTTTAGACTTTATAGTCTTACATAATTGAAATTCAGAGAAACAGGTATAATAGCAGGTACAATTTAGATCTTGCTGTAGAAACAAATGTAGGTCTAATTCACTAGGTAGAGAAAGCCTAATCCTATGATAGGTTGATGCCACCTACTTATCAACATGTTCATTATCTGTGTCAGTTTCTATGGAAGATAATTACTATTGTTTTAAGTAATTGCAGCTATCAGTGAGGGCCTTTGAACAAGGAAGAGCATATTCAAAGACAATAACCTTTTCAGGAATTAATGGTGCTATAATTTTCTTTAAAAAATGTTTCTTTTTTTTGCTTATGCAACTGTCTATCACTCTGGCTAATATGAATGTATCACACGGTCTTAAAAATGCTTTTGTCTTATTTTTTTTATTTGCTAAAAAAGAAAGATCTTAGCTAACAAGGGAAAATGATCCTTTAGGAGAACATTTCTACAAAGAGCAAAGTGTTGCTTTAGTTATCTCTGGTTTGCACAGTATTTCTTTCTCATCAGCTACATTCTTCCCTTTCACTGTTGTGTAAGTTGGCCATTTACAAATTAAAAAAACCTAGGAGAAAACTCCAGAGGTCTAGCACTAGTGTTTCCCCAACTCAGTTTCTATCAGCATTTATGATATCCTTTATGTATATATCTTAATTGTTAGTCCAAGATGGACCACTCAGCACTTAGACTGCAGGCCTCCAAATTGAACTGTGTAACCTTACATTTACTCTCAGCAATGTTTACATACATATATTAGTTTTGTGTGCTATTGAGAAGGTGTTTTGGTTGGTTGGTTTTTAACAAAGAATAGGGAGGTTGAACGTAAAATAAAAGAGAAGCTATTAGTTCTGTCCCCTGTCCTGAAGCTCTGTTCTATGATGCTGTTCCCAAATGATGTAAAAATCCCCATAGGCTGCAGTGACTTTCTGCAATGACAGTTCGTTCATATTTTTGTCGGGATTTATGAAAACATTTCTTATGTCTGAGAACTAACACGCTAAATTTTAATTTAGTCCTCCAAATAAAGGATTTGTTGAGAGAAGTCAAAAACCTTTGCTAAACTGATAATCACACTTTCCCTGTCTCAAATATAAAATAATAAAACTATTCTATTTTTGTTAGCTTTTTAGAATTACGTAAAATGCTGCTCATTGCTGAAGCTACTGAAACCCATTTTTGGTGTTTTGTATCTGGATTCTCTAATGCAGATGGATTGAAATTACAACAGAACTTGTACCTTAGCACTTGCATATCTTTTCTCCTCTTTCTGGCCACCTCTATTCACAAAACTTAGTATCTTCATGAAACTACTAAAAATACTACAATATACTTAAGAATATAAAGGTATTAAGAATGTGTTTAAGGTTTAAAAGTCAAGACATGTCTTAACATCTTTATGATATTTATGACAATATGTTTAACTGTCAAATTTGTCTGGTAAGTGGCAATAGATTCAAAAGAGGAAGAGCACAGACAGACAAACAGATACTCACACAGACTTGAATCCTTGATGAATTTAAACCTTATTTTCTTGAGACAAAGACCAAGTATGGATAATTTCAGCTTGTTGGTTAAACTGAGGAAAGATCTATGATGAACCTTTATATAGCCTTCTTCAACATTAAGCCTGGCTATAAGTTCATATGAAAAGGCTGAAATAAGTAATAGATGTACATGGTGTTTAGGGGCATTAAATCACTTTTACCTCTGTTGATTACATTTTAGCTTGGGCTTATGCTCAATGAAACATGCTGTCAAATCTCTCTGATGTCACTAATGTTTGTCATTTGTAGTGCAGAAGGACAGAAACTGAAAAGCTATGATACTACATTTACTTAGTGATACGAAATGGTCAGTTGATGATTGTTCTAATAAAGTTATCATTCTTCAGATGACTCTCACCCATGAATTAGGGTATTTGAAAACAAACTCCTCCACCTCATGGGGGAGAGTCCTACTCATAATAGAAGTAAAATGTGCTGTGAAGCTTGATAGCTCTAAATTTCCCTTGTTAGTCCTTGTGTAAAAGAGCATTTGCTCAGGCTGCGTACTAGCTCAGCAAGTGAGATTTTGACAGGATGAGACTTGATCTCAAAAAAACCAGCTGTGCCTAAAAAGGGCATTTGGCACCTAATTTTATGTCCCTGAATCTTGTTCTTTTTACCTAAAGAAAAGACCTAGATAGATCTGTGAAGGGAGTTAGGGAAGGCATCTGGCAGATATTTTGAGAAGCACAGCATTCTAACTGTTGGATGTGAGCCCTTCAATACCTTCCTGGATTTAGGTCACAATTCATCTCCTACTACTGTAAGACATAATTTCACAGGGGGAGAAAAGCTATCATGTGTGCATATAGAGCCTGTGGGTGTCTTTAATCTTAGGAACTACTAAGTTTGGGGGCCTTGTAGCAAGCTGTTCATTAAATACATGAAATTTTGAGGTTTTTTTTTCCTATCCCCAGTATTTAATTCAATGACAGGTGGCAATAGAAATATGATAGGTACCTTCCTGGGAGCCTTTTAGAGTTTCTGCTAACTGTGGTGATGTGGGAAATGTTTTCTACTGCCATGGTGTGGCAGACTCCTGTCTGTTATTAAACTCAGCACTTCTGTGAAAATCCTTTATCTTTTTCCTAAAGGGCTAGGGAGTAGCCAGTCAAGGAGTCTTTTGCTTGGAAGGGTTAATTTTGCTGTATTTCTGCCTTCCCTTGGTGAAGAAATACTGTCTGGTGTGAGTGAAGAGACAAACAAGTGAAATATGGATGTCTTGGACAGAGAACAAAGTGATTAGTTCCTCATTAAAGGGACAGAGAGAGATACTGTAACTATAGTAACCATTGCATATATGAACTTCTACCCACCTCATTGTAAGCCATTTGGTTACAGCAAAGATTTCAAGCCACTGTTACTTGTTTGTACAGCTCTTCATCTAACTGAAGAGTTACATCATAAATGCTTATCAAATATGCATATATACATATATATGTGTTTGTATACTCACACATGTACACACACTCAGATAAACTGTATTTCCTTATGATTAGCTAGACAGATGAATCCACCCATGCAAATACTCATCAGTGGAGTTTTTTTGTTTCTTTGTTTGTTGGTTTTTTTTATGACTAATGGAAAAGAAATGCCATTATGACTCAGGAACCATGTTAACATTTAAGAATACTTGTATCTGTGTGTAGATTTACATTCTCTAAAGCATTATAAGTTTCATTTCAACTGCTGTCATTCTAATAACATAGCATTAACCTTTAAAATTTGAGTAAATGGAGTATGTCTCAGAGATGCTGTTGCCTGTATCAGAGCCAGTTTCTGATCCCTCAGGTCAGCAATGCCATTAACCTGGTTCCACTGCATTCACTTCACACCCAGCTAGCTGCATTAATGCATGGAAATGCTCACCTACTTGGAATGAAATGACTAACATTTAACTTACCAATATGATCAAGCATAAATCTGAAAGACAAATCTCTGGCAAATATTCTCCATTTTAAAAAGGTCATATCAAGGCTCACAATATTCATCATCCTCAAACTGGCCAAAATCTCCTGGTCTGTACTGAAATCAAAGGGCAAATGTGAGTTAGATCTAACACCTTAGCAGGTATTTTCAAGTCCTATGTTTTATGGCCTTTCAGCTAGAAATCCTAAGAGCTCCTAGTCAGCACAACTGAACAACTTTCTTTGGTTCAAAACACAATTTTTTTTTAATTTATTTATTTTTTTTTGCTCATGGCAGTGAGGTGGTATTATAGCAACTTAAATGCCTGAGAAAGTGTAGAATATTTATTTTTTTATTTTGTGCTCAAACAAGCTGCTACATATTTTTTGCCTGCCTTTAACTTTTAGAGTGAAAAAATACTGTTGGTCACTGAAATATTGCCATTAGTCTGAATACCAAGGCAAAATTTCAGTGAAACATGAGCTCCACTGAAATTTCATCTGGTTGCAATAAGGTGCAGGATTTCTTCTTTCCCAAAGATAAAATAGGCTCTTCAGGATCAGGACCTTCCTGACACAGTTCCTGGGCATGGGCTGCTGCTTGCCCTTTGCAGTTATCCTGGGCCTCACAGTGAATACCAGCCACACCAACTCCTGGGACTTCCTTGGGATAGGAGTGATTGTCTTCAAGGTGCTTTCTTGCCAGAGCGTTGGGCTTAAACCAGGACAACACCACAATAGATACCTGACGCAGTTAACACAGAGAAAAGCTTGCATGTGTGAAATCTGCCTCAGGTTCCTGTCCTGTTCCTCATCATCCTGGGTTTCTCTTAGGTTTGAGTTGAGGTGCTTTTGGTTTTCCAGAGTCTCCTCTTGAGGATGGTGCAGGCTCCTTCTGCTGTCTCAGTAGCTTCTTCCATAGAGACTTTTCTCGCCTAGGTGTGCGAGAAATGGCAGAAGCTCTTAACAGGTAACAAATAAGGACCCCTGTGATGTCTGTCTTTGAAAGCCACTTTACAAAATGCTGTGATAGAATTTGTGGGGCCTGCAATTACTTCTCATTGGGGTACATCATAAACAACCAAAGAAACCCTCAAAATATGCCTCGCTTTAGGCTCTCACTGCCAGTGACATAGAAAACAGGAGTTGTGACACTTTTAATTTGTTTCTCAGAATGCTGTTGATTTGTAACTTGTCAAAATTATAAAAATTCTATCATATCTGCAGCACAGGATGTCAACATAAGCATCTGGAGAGAGCTTTGTTTCTTTTTCACTCATAAAGATGTAGTGGTATTTTCAAGTGCCACATGAAGTACTAACAGGTATACTTGTTTCCTCTTTTACCTTTGATACTTGTTTCCTCTTTTACCTTTGAAATGGAACAATACTTTCTGATGCGTTTCAGAATACACAACAGACATTCCTTATTTTCTGCAGTAACTTTCACAGAAAACTTGACTATATTTTCTTTTTATACTACAAGAATTTACTGATTCACTTCCTTCCCTTTCAGACCAAGCAATGGAACAGTGAACACTTTGTACTCCAGCTGAGATCATGCCTAATGTCTTTTTCTCTGTGCATGTGATGTTGTAGGGCAAACTTCCTTTTCTGTACACTATTCTGGCAGATCTTTAAGTTTTTCATATCCTACCTGACACCAAAAAATGTTTTTATATTTGTGCAACTTCAGTCTCTCAAAACAGAAAATTGGAGTAGTGTTTACTTTATATGCATGTGTAAAATGCACGCTTGGAGGAATGTTATTATGGAATCAGCTGGTTAAGCCTGGCTTTTATAGTTACATCCTTAGTGCTGAATATACTACCTTTTTTCCATAAAAATGAAAGTCTGCTGAATTTCAAATGTAGTTTTACTGTCTATATTCCACAACTTAATTAGACTTAAAGATCACAATATAATGTTGTTTACATCATTAAATAATCTTCAGAATTAGTCTTTAAGTTTTGTTTCCCAGCCTTGTTTTGTGTGAATTGCTGTTTGGTTGTTTTTTTTTTTTTCCCTAGCTTCATGTTGTACTGTGCACCCTTTATTCATTGACAGACCAAACAGAATAAAGTGTGCATGTTGGGACAGACAAGAGCTGTAAGTTTTGCCCTTGGGCCTGGTAAAGTTACCCTCTCAAGATGAAAACACTCAATATAAGCTTAACTCCAAGATTTACACAGTGACAAACTGTGTAAATCATATCACTGCAGTGAAATGATTCACACTGCTATATATGCACACAGGTGTTCGTATTTTGGAGAGGGACTCTTCACAAGAGTGTCCAGCGACAGGATGAAGGAAAATGGGTTTAAACTGAGGGAAAATAGGTTTAGATTAGATTTTAGGAAAAAGTTATTCAGTACAAGGGTGGTGAGACTCTGGAATAGATTACCCAGAGGGGTTGTGGATGACCCCTCCCTGGAGGTGTTCAAGGCCAGGTTGGATGAGGCCTTGAATAATCTAGTCTAGTTGAGAGGCGTCCTTGACAATGGCAGGGAGGTTGGATTAGATAGATGATCTATAAGGTCCCTTCCAGCCTAAGCCATTCTATGATTCTATGATCTTTAGACCTGTAAATGCCTGAGAAGTAGTTTGAAAATGGGTGGATTGATGGACCAACATATGGATTGACTGGGAAGGAAATGGACACATAGAATAAGCTGAGTGAAGGGGAGCCAATGCTGTGCTGACTGGACCAATTCTGCCTGGCACCTGAACAGTGGTAGGAAGTGGGAGTTTTAACATTGCTGCTCCACAAAACACATTAGAAGTTCCACTTCTAGCCTTTCCTAAGGCAAAGTAAGTTTGGAAAAGCATTCAATATTTTATCATTTAAGAGTATTTTACACTGTCTATATTGTGTCACTGTTCTTCTGAGAGGTGCACCATCTCTGAATGATCTAAAACATGGACCATTGACTGCCTTTTTTTTGGTATAATTTTAGTAATATACAGAGACAATTTTACCTTTTGGACAGTGTAATGTATTTGGTTCAGATTAATAACAACTAAAAGTAATTAGTCTTGATAGCCTATGTAAAACAGTCTGTCTCAGTCTCCAAAGGGCATGTGGCACAATAACAGAGAGAATAGGAAATTAGTACTATTTACAGCAGCATCTTAAATCCTTTATCCAGGTTTTCCTAGGTTAAAAACCTTGGATATATAAAGAAGGATGTATAAAAAAGGAGATTTGCCCTTGGTTTCCCTTAAGTCAAGCACAATTCATCCTCTAGTCCTATATTTCTTCTCACCTTCAACCTCTTCTTTCAAAAAGCAATCAGTAAACCTTACTCCTAAGTAACCATCACATTCAGATGAGAACAAGAATCTAATGAAGTCTAGAATTCAAAATAGTATTCAGGAGTTTTATTTTTCACACTGCAGATACATAACTTGCTCATCATTGAGGGGAGTCTTAGCAATAATTCTTTTCCAGAGTTATAACATTCCTCTAGACCTCTTCTCAAGCATATTTAATGCTAGTTTGGGATTCTTGCTTGCAATTCCTTAAATCAAAATATCTTGCCTTTGTTTTACTTTCCTTAAGCTTCATTGTGGTCACAGAACTCGAGCAGCTATGAAATGCTCAAGTTTTGGGCAGAATCTTGGAAACTAATTTGAGCCTCAGCTGTTATTTGTGGTCCCTTTTCCCTGCTGGGGTGCTGCTCTATTTGCCATCTCTACAGTTCAGCTACATTCACTAACTGCAAATGATCTCCACTACCTTTATTGCTTCTTTGCCAGGTGGGAGGTAGCACCATTGGCAACACAGAAGCCCAAACTCTGAGCTGTGTATTTCCATAATGCTTTTAGTCTTAACTCTTTCCTCTCTTTTCATAAAAGATGTTGTAACGTTTCAGCCCACTCAACATTTTCAACCAGACATGACAGAAGAGTGGATGATCTCAAAGATATGAAATTGCTCTTAGTTTTGTAGATGGCTGTTGAGAGGGGAGAGATTTAGTGCTCTTGCCAACAGAAAGTCTATAGTAGCTTCTGAACTCTAGACTCCACCTTCTGTTTGGCTTACTGATCACCCAGTACAATGCAGGAAAATCACATAATCATGGGCTCTTTCTTTTTCTGTACACAGGAAACCAGATTCTACAAGTTTTCCTGCTCAGTAATGATTTGTTCTCTACTTGCAGCTTTTAGGGTTAGATGCCATTATCTTAAACCAAAAGCAAAGCCTATGCTTACCAGTAACTTCTTGGAAAGGTGCAACCCAGAGTGAATTTTCTGATAACTTCTTTTCTGAAGTCATGGAAATGTTGAGTTCAGATCGACATACAGTGAACAAGCATTAGCAGCAATGAAGGCAGTGTCAGAGAAAGCCTTGGGAAACATGGATTTCACAGCATGAAATCAGAATATGCTAGGGGAAGAAAAAGTATTCACATCTGAAAAGAGGCTATAATGGGACAAAATAAAATTGAAATGGAAATTTTGATGATTGAGTGTAGTAATGCATCTTGAGAAGAATGGACATGTGGCCCATCCAGACTCAGTATTGCCTTGACATGTCTGGGATTG
>JANHGN010008283.1:0-19935 GCA_024605025.1 Megaceryle maxima
TTCTTAATGCACCCCAGGATACCATTGGCCTTCCTGGCCACAAGGGCACATTGCTGTTCCATGGAGAACCTGTTGTCTACCAGGACTCCCAAATCCTTCTCCACAGGGCTGCTCTCCAGCACATCAGGTTACATATGTAAAAGAAACAGAACCAAATCTGACATTACAAGTAACAAAAAGTAGATAGTATTCTGCTGTCTATGCTGCATCCTGTATATAGAAGTCTCCCTGTATTGGGCTGTTCAGTTCTGTAGAGAGCAGTAACTCATACCCAAGAAGAGCTTCCATGGCTGGAATTTTCTATACTGTTTTTGATATAATGGATTTTTTTTTTTTTTTTTTTTTTTTTTTAATGTACATTAACATTGCTTGGTTTTAACTCCTAACTGGCACCAACTTCTTAATCATGGCAAATAGCTTTTATTTATATTAAATAAAAGACTTAGATACAAAATTTTAGCTAAGATGGCCCTCCTTTCTAACCTCTGAAGGGTGGAGTATCATTAAGATACTAAATGATGATACTAATTATTTGGCCCTTCTAAAAGGTCCATGTTCATAACCAAAAGGGGAGAAATATATTTAAAAATTGCTTAGCATGAGAAATATCTGGAAATTATTGGATTAAGCATTTTTTCTAGTCTTTAGGATAAATTGCCCTCCTTTGTCTTAAAACTCCCTTTAAAAAGAAAAACAAGTATTTTGAGCAGAAACATAGTTGGACAAAAACCTCAGGAAAACTTTAATTTTTTTTATATGGGGAGGGTGGGAAGGGGTGTGTGTGAGACTACCATAGTAATTTTGGAAGGCTTATGTTCCTTCCTTCATCTATGGTATAGTAATTTACTTGCCCATCTGGAAATAAATATCAAAGGACAGGTGAGACAAAAACTGAGCAACTTGATTTTATCTAAAGAGTCTGGTTAGTCTTCAAATTAGCAGTGTATTTTATCTGTTAATTCCACTCCTTAATCACAAACTGTCTGAAAGGCAGGAAGCATCAAATGTCAACAATTTGTCAGTTGGGGAACAACACAGTAATACTTATTTCTCTCATATCACCAATGTTAACTAAGCATATAAACCAAAAAGATCTTGTAATGTTCAGGAATATCAGAGGAAAGGAGAGACATATAGAACAGTGCAAATAACTAATTTTAGTAGTCCCATGAGAAGAAAATACCTTGTATTAAAAGCAATGTTTTTATTGTTCATTTTTTAAAATAACAGAAACTTTTGAAAGGACTTATTTTGAGGTTTGAAACATGTAATATTCAGTCTGAAAAAGGCCTTAACTATCTCTGCTTTATTTTAGTACTCATGGTGAGGGACTTAGTGGAGCTAATCTTTTTCCCCAAACTGTTCCACTTTCAACAAAAAAAGGCACCAAATTCTACTCCTGCCCTATTTTTTGTTACTTAAAAAAGAACAACAACTAGCATTATCTGTGTTCATCACAGTTTCAAGTTAGATTTGGGAACTGTGAGATGGCCTCTTTGGATTCTCTGCATTATTTATTTTGAAGCCAAGAACAAATCACTCATCTAGCCAAAAGCAGATAATAGAGAGCAATAACGTGTTACTAGATATCCATCATGCCTTAACACTGCTTTTAGTACCTTAGACACTGACACTAGTTGGCCCATCTTCAATGTTTTAATTTCATCATGAACATACTGGAAAATGAAAGAAACCAAAATGGGCTCTTTTATTATTATACTGTCACTGTGAACATTTGATTAACAGCTGGCCATCTTTAGGTGAGGGGCTACTCTGACACAGTCCTGTGAAGCCAGCTGTAGGTTTCTTTCTGGAGTAAAATAAACTGGTGTTAATAAACCATCTTCTCTATCATTTTTGTGGGCTGAAGAATGAGATAAAATCCCCAACTTTAACAAAGAAGTCACTATTGATACAAAAAATATTTTCAAACATATCATACAACTCCAGTTAATCCTGAAAACTTTAAGGTCGTTCACATTTCTCTAGTAAGCCACTTCTCTATTTCAATATCTACTTCAAGAAAGGGAAAGCATTTCTGCCTCCATGTTGGTCTTCAAAGGCTGAAGCCACTACAGAGGTATTTGCAAGACTTAACTGTCCTCAACAGGGAAAATGAGAGGTCCTTCCCACGACTGAGTCAGACTATCTTCCTTGAATGAATGTTAACTATTGGTGACACCTATCAGAATATTCTCAATGTCAAAAAAGCTAATGGTCAAAGTTCAACTTTTAATTGTCTTTACAACACACACTTGTTGATGTAAGATGGGTCCTGGCTTCAGCTAGGATAGGGTTAACATTCCTCAGAAGTTGAGAGGGGGCCACAACCAGCATAGACCTAAATAGGATAGCCAATACCATACTGCATCATGCCTGCTATATAAGGCTGGGGGACAGGCTGGGCAAAGAGAGGGCTCTGGGCCCAGCTGAGGGGCAGTGCCATTCCTTGGGTTTGTTCTGTATCACTTGCTTTCTGTATCGTTTCATTACTGTTACTGTTGTTTTCTGTTCTCCTTTTGCATTGTTCTATTAAATTCTCCTTATCTCAGCTCCCGGGGTTTTGCCTTTTCCTTCCTCTTGTCCTTCCCATTCAGAGGGTGGAGGTGGTTAGCAAGCAGCCACATGGTGCTCAGCTCCTGGTTGGGTCTAAACTATGACAGATGATACACACAGTCCATCGTACCACACTCAAATATATGTCTGAAATTTAGATAGTAGCTTTGTTCAAGGTGTACTAAAAAATTCATGAATGCTTAGGTTCATTTTCAGCTTCAAAACCTGAAAAGCTTCTGACAACTCCATCAAAAAGGACCTATATGCAGACCAGCATTTTAAAATTGATCCAGATCATACAGGGATTAACAGTTAGAGTTATTACTTAGCTCAAAAATATTTCTAATAGCCCTGGTTAGCAATTATTGCACTCTGTAAGGTCCCTTACGAAGTCAGAAGTCTTTTGATAGCAGATAGTAAGTTGCATAATGAATCTGAAAACAGTTTTCGGTTCCTGCACATAGTAACTACTTTGTCCTTTAAAAGTAAGTGTTATTTCATACTCGTTGATACTAACAGCCAGCAGTTAAACACACATTAGAATTCTGTTCACATTGCTCGATGTAGTTACGTTATTTTATGCTAAAACCAACAAAAATTTCTATTATAAGTCCTAATACCACACTAACTTGTCTTGCATTTATTAAAAAAATTACAATACATCTTTCCATTGAAAACATTTTTTGTAAGGCTAAAGATGCTCAATTTCAACAGAAAAGGTGAGGGGCTGATGCATCTTGAATAAGACAAGCAACTTTTTGAATTAAACAGTTCTGTAAACTTTAGCAGCTGATTATCAGTTGTGAACACAGTATCTGCCTAAACTCGTTCACAGTTTTAAGAAAGCCACACTTATGAGTTTTGACTTAAAAACACGCACACACACAAAAGGAAAGAATAGCACTTCTTAATGCCTACACAAACATGTATTTAGAAGCTGTATTTATACTGTACAGCCACCCTCCATAAATACCTTCTAGCTTTCAGACAAACTTGAAACAAAAGTCTTAAACCTACAATTCCTTCTTTATTTGCAGAGCTTCCTAAAACTGCCACATCTGAAACAGCAAAGGCATGCATAATATGAAAAGCACTTTTTTGTTTAACAAATTATAGACTCTCATCCTTCTTGTACATCACAAATGACTTCTCAGGCAATTAAAATAAAAGAACTTGAAGAAATCATACTTGCCCTCTAACACTTAAAATTTATTTATTTTCTTTCTGGCCTACCCCTCTATAAGAAAATAAAAAATAATAATACCAGCATTGAACAATAGGTATTGTTATATCATGACAGTGTGTACTTTATTCAACTTAAGGATCATCAGTAACTGAGTTTCTGGTGTACTGAGACCTTCAGCAAGGCTCATTGATTTTTAAATATTCCTGTTGCAAAATAGAGTGAAGAATCCTACATTAATATTTTTTACTCTACCTGCTTTGTGATAAGAATCTTCAAGCTACATGGTTTTTAATCTGTAAACTTAAAATAATTCACTGTATTCTTTTAACAGGAGTATTAAAGATATGCAGCTATAAATATCTGTCAGATATCTGTCCAGTCAAAAGTCAGAAAATACAAAGCAAATTTTTGGTGGGCTGTATAGGACCCTTAAGGCATGAATAACACGCTAACTTGCCACAGCATGGACATTGTAATTTCTGTGTTAGCCACCTAATATTATTGTAACCCTTTAGGGCACTATGAAGTGTTGTACCCCTCTAAAAGTGGGATTTTAGTTTGTGTTTGTTTATGTAAAATTATGTATTCAGGAAGCATATGAAAAAAATAGGTATACTTGCAAATGCAACTGTCCCAGTGGCAGCACATGGGCAGCAAGGAGGACGCCTATTTTGTCAGGACTAAGAAGAATTGGTCTTCGCAATCCAAAAGTCATTACTGAGGGCTGGGAAAGATGTCATCTGTGGGATGCCCTTTCTTTTGGTCTGGTACCCTGAGCCCAGGCAGCAATGTAGGAAGGCAACCAGGAGAAGGGTGCTCCTCTTCCCCAGAGCCCTCAGGCTGGGCAGCACCAGAAGAGAGGCAATGACATCACGTTCACCTCTCCCTCCCTTCCTCCCACTGAAACATTCTGCCATTGCCTGCTGCTCTTTCCTAAGTGGAGGAAAATATTTAAGCTGGAAGGGACAGAAACAGAAGGGGTAGGAGAATTGTGTGTCCTATGTTGCCATTTCCAAAACACCAGGAAGAGAGAATGGTTTGTACAAAGGTAAAAATCTTAGCTGCCAAAATAACTACCAATGTGGAGCCTGGTTCACACTATCTTTTTGTGCCCTCTACAGATAAATTTGCATTAAAAAGAAGAAGTACAGTGCTTGAGGAGGTCAGCAACCTGCTTACTAAAGCCCAGTGTTTCAAAATTCATTTTGAATCTGTGTCTTGTTCCCTACCATCTCAATCAACAATTAGTTGGGTTTGGCTGTGTTGAGCCTATAGACTGTATCAAACAATTGTTGATTGTCTGTAGAATCAAATATTTGTAAGCTTTCAGCACAACTGATATAATGGCTTCTGCAAGAGGGATCAATAACTTGCATCAATATTTCTGCAAAATGTTAATGACATCAATGACATTAAGCCAAATTGAGACAAACAAAAATAAACACTTGATATTAATATATGGACTATATTCACTTCATGCTGTAGCTACACTAAAGGAAAAAGATCAATTTCCAAATAAGAAGATACTAACAGTCAAACAAATAAAAGATAGATAAATACGTGTAAGATGTCCTTTATCAGCTGTTTTGCTTTGGTGAAATACCACACAGAAATTTTTATATTGTTTTTTTTCAAGATTTAAGAAGAAGGTAGGTGACATTCCTAGAACAACTATAGGAAGATAAAATGAAAAATACAACACCACAGTAATAAGGGGATAAGGTTTTCCCTGTCCTGCTTTAGAACTTTTGTGTGTTACTCCTCTTAGTCTGGTTTCAGCATAACTGTTGTCATTACACATCAGTTAAAGGTCCTTGAAAGATTTTGTGTCAATGTATTTTTCTAAAAAGCAATGTCTAAGATGTTGTAGAGGCATGGTAAATTTTCAAGGTTAAGTAGTAGGTTTTTCCATTAGGTTCATTGACTTTGTGGTGCTTCCTGCTTGGTTGCTTTTGCTCATCATCAAGACTTTTAGAAAGCTTATAGATAGCTGAAAAGGTATGTAACATGCAGATCTGTGTCTCCTGTATATTCCAAAATCTGAGCTGGGAGGTCCACAAAGGTTCACAGTTAGGTGATCTTGGGACCAAAAGTAGGAGACAATAGAACTTGGAAAAAACTTGGGAGTTATACTGATGTCTCTCAGTTACTTTCTACATGAAATTATGAAAGTAAACTGACAGACTATCTGTT
Organism: Megaceryle maxima; assembly: GCA_024605025.1. NCBI lineage: Eukaryota > Metazoa > Chordata > Aves > Coraciiformes > Cerylidae > Megaceryle > Megaceryle maxima. Next base: position 5,936 of record JANHGN010008283.1, read on the forward strand.
TAATGTTCAAATAGAACTTCAGCATTTTTAGGTAAAAGAGTCCATAAGGATCAGTCCATAAAGGATGATAAAGCCTTATCATCATAAGGCACTATAAAATTGTAATATTTACTGCTGCAACACAAGATCTCAATAATGAAAAATAGACATCTCATATTCTATTAAAGTAAACATTGCAACAAAGTAAATGACAACTAGTATGCAATATTACATAAGTTATTCACAGTTACACCGGAGTCATTATTACATTACCCAAGAGTCTGAAAAAGCATTCCCTTACATACACATGACATCTACTGTAATCCAGTCCCAATTTTATATATAAAAGTATTAGTTGGTAGGGGGAGGGAAAAGGCAAATTTTTTTTTTGAATACATAAATATTCCCAGAAAATGCTATGCTTTCACATTTTCCTAGGTTTATGTCTAGAATTGTGACATTACACATTCAGTATTTTAGCTGCGGAAGCAAGGTTGCAACTTTACATTAGCATAATCACTTTCAAGTTAACCAAAAAAAACCACAAAATCAAAACACTCCAACCCCCCCACCAAACACTAAACTATTAAAAAACTCCACACTAAAATGGGGGTAAAGCATGCCACAGTAGAAGAATAAAAGGGAGAAGACATATTACTATGGTCCAAATAATGTCACATTCCATTATTGATTAAAATGGTTTCAGCGTGACATTTCATTCATCAGATTCCATTTCTCATTACATGCAAACTCTGAATATTTATCAAGCTTACATGAGGCTTTTCTTCTCATCAAGCAATGCATTTCCTCTCCCTTTTAAAGCTAGGTTATATTATGTTGAAGGGTCTACACTGCCTTTGAACTCTCTCCTTTTCTCACACTTGACCTCACAACCATCACTTTTTATCTCATTATAATGGTTACTATTAAGTATTTATATCTAACAAGGTGATTTCAATGGTTCATCCTTTTTAAACAATTCTGTGATCATTTTTGCTTAGCAGGAAATAAAGACATTTTATTAAATCAAGATATATCTGCTACCACTCAGTATTAATACTCTTTCTAGTCAGAACATTTAAGGACTTCACCATATACAATATCACAATATATTTTTGATGGTTAGAGATTGAATTCTCCAAGCAGACATCTCGTATTCACATTAATTTCAAAGAGGGATTTCAGACTTTTACAGAATATAGGCTTAACACCTTTGTTAAAGAAACAGGTTAAAGCTGGAATGCATTATTCTTATTACAGATGCCAAAGGAAAGGCAAAGGAAACTTCAGGTATGTAAGAAGCCTGGTCTAGATTAAATAAGTCTTTGTAACTATTCTTTGCAAATATATTACATTGAGATATACTGCAAATTAGTGATTATTATATCTGGAAAAACATGTGAAACTAATTAAAAATGAGGCAAAGGTAGCTGCATGTAACAAGTGATTCTGCATTCCATACTCCAAAAATTTATACAGCAAAAGTAGGCACAATACAAGTAAAAACATGTAAACCTCATCTCCAATATACTGCAGCTTGTGAAAAAGCTTCTATTTATTTCATTACCTTTTTGACCAAATTTCATAGGATTAGCAACAAAAGCATTTCATCTTACAGAGCTTACTTAGAAGACAAAGTACTACCTACTCTTAATAATAAATACAGCGCTGCTTTCTCCCCACAGTATTATACACATCACTGGACTTTATCACATCTAACAGGTTGTGTTTGCAGAACTTAACCAAAACCCTTTCACTTTTTCTTTTCCTAAATACACTGACTTGTTTATGATCCTCTCTATTTTAATCCTTAAAACAATTCACAGCTCAGAAATAGTCCACTCAAACACAATACACTGACTGAAAGAAAATCTCTTGACTAAAAATAAAAACCAAAACCAAGCAAATCAAAAAACACCCAAAGATTGATCTGTATTACTTCAATGATAAACCATTTGAACTTTCCAAAACACCTCTTTGCTTTACAAAGATTTTCTGTTTAAGAATTTAAAAATGCCAAATGCCAAATTATTTCATTTTTTTTCCTAATATTTGTGTAGCTTTGGTAAAGAATAAAACCAAATGCAATTTTTTTTTTAATTGCATTTGAAAAATTTGTGACAGTACATATTTTGCTGTGTCTGAACTTAATAAATAAATTAACACTTGAACAATATCAGAAACTCTCATCAGAACAACTAATTTTGGCAGTTGGCCTCAGAAACACAATACAATTAATGTGTCTTTATCATTTCCCAGATAGGCTGGAACCTTAAACTTCTGAGCTTCAGTGCAGCTAGCCAGTTTCTAAGGTTTCCCAACAAAAAAATCATAGCTGGAGTATGATGAAGTATCATACAACACACAGAAAGCACATGGCATGTAAGCACATGTAAAAGATACTGCAGGAGAATTTGATACAAACAGCTACATTACTTCCACTCTCAAGAACTAAAACAATCAGTTGTAGCAAACTGGCCACAGTAAAGCAGTGGTCGATAAAAGCAATCATGCCAGCTAAAGTGTAGCTGAAGTCAGTGGCACAATTATTTTTATTTTTAAAATAATGACATACCAGTGAAAACATTCCACTGAAGATGAAGAGTCAGGGAAGTATCTATAAAGCAGATCCATCTGGAAGAGCAGCTGAAATAGTGAACAGAATGAATTTCCCACTTTTAGGTGCCTTGCATAATTTCTTAACCCTTGCCCTTAGATTTCAACAGATCTCTTCAGTCCAAGGCTTGCACTATTTACCTAGCAGTCCTAGACAAATACCTTAAAAAGGGGCCCCAGTTGCGTGAGCCTCCTTAGCATTAGGCCTTTCTTAAATAAATAAAAATGACTCATTTTCCCTACATATAGTACTGCTTTTCTGCTTAATCTTTACCTTTCTCTTTGGCTGTCTTTTGGATTTCATCTGTTGATATTGCACTTTCTGTCTTCAAAATAGAAATTATTTGTGTGTTGGTGCATATTTATGAGAAACAGCAATGTGTAAGAACTCAAGCTGTGAGGAAGTCTTTACCCTGAGATCCCTGTGGTCTCTCAAAACTCTCCTCAGCTGTTGCAAACCCACAGGAGACCTATTTGTTTATGGAAGTATGCCAGGTGTTTCTCTTTCATAAATATTTAATTAATCAATCTTGTGAGGAAAAAAATGCAGCCTGCACAACACTCCCAGTAATGAATATGTGTTAGCTGTCTCGATTTTTTTCCCCTCAGAATCTGATTAGTTATGTCATTTCTAAAAGAAAGCAGATCTATTGTATTTCTATCAAGGAAAGAGAGCACAGTGGGTTTGGGGGAGAAGGCTGTATCAAGTCAGACACAGAAAAAGACACTAGTCAAAATGACAGCAGTTCTGTCAGCAGAAAGGGAATGACACAGGCCAGTGGATTTGAAATTACATATGTGTTTTTCTAATTTATCATGAAGAAATAGAAGTTTAAAGGGATGAATTTGCACAAAATATGCTTGCCTGGGTATCAGGTCACCTCACTGAGTCCTGATATTAAGGCCAGACAGCCCCTTCTGAGATCTAAAACCCTTTTCCTTCCTTTCTCACACATGAGATCCTATGGACTGCATCACAGTAGGTATAAGCAAAAGAAAACATGAACTCAGTTGTAAAGAAGAAAAGAAATAAAGCAGCAATCTGGGGGAATACTGGACACACTGATGTTGTAATGAGATTTAAGTACAGATTGACAGAGACTTCAAACTGCTTTACATTTGCTGTAAGTGCATTTCCAGGTGTATGGTTAGGAATGAAATATCCTGATGTAGGCAATGGGTTGACAAAGCTACCATCAGAACACAACTCCAAGGACCTAAGCATTATATTTTACATAGTAAAAATCTACTTAGTGGCAGCAAAGAGCGCTCTCTGTCACAGGCGTAACATGCTCAGGGTTTGCCTGGGGTTGTAGAGTATTAAATTGCAAAGCTGAGTAAATGTTCTCAAGCTTTAGCATTCACGCAGAATTTAAGATTGTGAAAAAATCACAAGGAACTTTAAAGTCTGGCCAATGTTAAACATTACATTAAAAAAAAAAAAGAAAAAAATCCAAACAAACAAACCAACCAACCAACCAAAAAAAAATAACAACAACCTAAAAGCACAAAGTAGATATCACAAAGCAAAAGAAATCTAAAGTGGACTCTGACTTTGTGTTTTACACTCATTTGCATGCCTGCTTTCCTCCTGGGTAACACAATGGTTTTTGTCTTTAGATATGGTTACCATATCCATATCCCCCCAGCCCCCACCAAGTCATAATTTTTCTTTAAGGAGAAGTGTGGAGCAGAGCTATAACAATATTACATTTTGCCTACATGCAATGTTATTTCAAGACTATTATCTACAATTTCTTCCTGATCTCTACATCACCTAAACAGGTATCTAATTCCTGTAGAAAATCCAGTCATCACATAGGCAAAAGAATGAATGTGCAGAAATACTATCACATTTCAGTAACTGTAAACCTTCCAGTACAGGCTGGTACAACATCCAAAACACAGAGCACTGCCAAAAAAAGATTGAGGTCTGAGCTCCTGATTGTCCATATTGGTTAACTGGCTCATGGTTAGGCTATTCAGCTTGTAAAAACTTGAATCTGAATCTGAAAACAACTTCTTGGTTTTGCTTATTTGCACAAAATTTACATAAATACAGGATGAGATTTCTCCTCACACCATTTCAGTTACATGTGAAGAGTAAAATTTTCTGTTTCAGTTTAAACATGACAAGTTAATATATGCAATTTAAGAGTTCAACGCGCACCCTTAAAACAGCAGAAGTTAAAAAAAATCAAGATTTGCCTATCTGTAATAATCTGAGATTCATAAATTCACTTTTCTTGCAATTTTTGCTCAAGTGTAATTCCTCCTTTTCTGGATTCTTTGTATACACATCACTCTTTTCCCCTTCTTTGTTTTCTTGGCACATGTATCTCTCTAAATTGTAAATGAAGGAATATATATTTTTTCTCATTTTCTCTCCACTCAAAACCTTTAAAAAGTAAACACGCAAAGCCAAAGTTTTGAACTAGAACAACCAGTATCAGCCATCTAAAACACACCTGATTTTAAACAATGAAGTATGATGATAAATCCAGTATTTCACAATTCCTCTCTGCTTTATAAAAAGTCAAAGACCATGTACAGTACTAAACTCTGAATTACATAACATAGATACCTAGTAAAAAGACACCCTTGGCACTTTAAAGCACATTGTTCACTAGCTGATTTCAAAGTTTCCAATGTGCTTTTTTAAAGGAACATCAAATACACAGTGATGCTGGTAGAATAACAGGATATAGGATGGAATGCTTACATTACTTCAACTGGTAACTTCTTTAACTTGAAACACCTAACTGTACAAATTATCTTTTCACATAAATGTTCTTTGCAACTACATAACACAAATTTAAATGTAAATAAAATCTTAGGAGCTACCTTTACAAGCCCTTTGTCATTTATGCTTCACATTTACACCCACTTGCTTTGGGCAAAATGTAAACAAATTAAATTTGTGGAGGCAAACTGTATTACAAAAATTAAAGAAGATCATAACTAGGACATCATCTTAAAAAAACCCACAAAACCAAAAATTACAATATGCAGAGTTGTATGGAATGGATATTTTCTAAACTGGGGGATTCCTTTTAGCTTAGCATGTTTCTCAGGTTTTGTGACAGATATTGGTTGAGACATTTGACAAGAACTGCCTCGGAAACCTGAAACTTGTTATGGTGTATATATCCATGCTGCAAACCACCATCGTTCACTGCATTCTTCTACCTTGAATCTGATCCAGGCTATAGCTGGAGTAGAGTTCAGGCTAAACAAAAAAGCTGACAAGCTTTTTCAATGGCAGACAAAGCAGTATTTAGTACCGAGTTCACAAACAAAAAGGGTACCTGTAGTGTTACAAACTTTATTATAAGTTGTCAGCCTTACTAGAAAAGCATGGCTAAGTTTATGTTCACATTTCTCTATGTTAATTTAAAGGAGTCACGTAAGAATAGGAAAGGTTATTTGGTGACATACCTGATCAGTTTCCTTAACTGTTTGTTATTCACTCTGACTTCATGCTTCTTGACCTTTTTCAGCTATCCCAAGAGAAAACCAGTATGATCTCAAAAAATAACCATTCAGGCATATCATTACTCTGTAGCTTAACTGCAGAAGAATTCAGCTACCATATCTACATGGGATTTCTTAAGAGAACTTTTGTTGCTGAATGTAACTTCTGCAGAAATTTGTGTAAAATTAATATAATTAATTGAAATATAGCTTGGGAATACTATATTAAAATATCTACTCCTTCTGGGGAATGCCCGTAATACCAAGCGACTTGACATAAATGTTCACAGATAAATATCTGTCCAACATTATCAATAATTATCATTTCAGAGGGTGCAGTTGCATCATCCAGCTCCCCAGTGGGTAAATTACAAGGTCAGTCTTAGACAGAAAATATACCTGCTATTAAAAAGAATATAGTACTGGTTTTGATGCAGTGTAATCCACCATTCTTATGCAATTGAGGTTTTCTTTCCATTTTTATCACTTTAGATACAATGAAGACTTGACAAAGGAAAAATACCATTGTTAACAGCAATGACACACAAGAAAAGAAATACATGGAAAACAACAGGACAGACTGGGAGAGATAAAGATTAGGAATAATAGTAATATATACAGATCTGAAGAGATCCTGAATCCTGCTTAGAGTTGTGTATCCTACACAAAACAAAACAAAAAAGTATTTACCTTTTTATTACAGTAAATATATAATGGAGTATAATGTACATCTTATATATCACCTAGTAGCTCACAGAGTCAGTAGTACCTGAGTTACAGAAAGTCATGTAGCACCATTCACAAAAGCATCAGCAAATCTGCTTTTTATTAGCAGCAGCTAAACTGCAATCCTGGTGATTCAGTGAGTCAGTCCTAGTGGTTCACCCACTTTGGCCAAGAGCCTGAGGTGGTCAATTCACCTCCTGCTTGTCCTGCCATTGCTTATCCCTACATCCCAGTCAACCTCACTGGGACCTCAGTCCCTTCATGTTTCTAGCTGTTATTCTCATATAAAGGTAGAGACAATTTCATGATCAGTGAAAATGCTGGAGGAACCTGAAGTTGGATGACTGGAGAAGACTGGTTCCCTGGCAATCATGGTTCATTATGAGATTCACCAATGCATGACAGAGCAAGTACCCCAAGGAAAAGATCATCTCTCCCAGGCAAGAGCACTCCTGATCCCTTTTTTCCCCCAGGTGACCAACAAACAAACACTCCTACTATTGGCCCACTTCACTGGAGTCTGTCCTCTGCTCACGTGCTTTATTTCAGAAATGCTTTTTTTTTTTTTGAGATACATTTTTGGCCACACCAATATGTATGAGCACACTACATTCCTAAACACATATTTCTTAAACAATTTTCTCCCTCTGTCAGATTGGACTGAAATTCCAAATGTATAGAGCCTGGACATGGAAAGAGAGGAGGGATTGCATTCTGACAGACAAGTCAAGTAAGACTCTTTCCTTGGGAAACAGAGTTAACAGCATTAAGAGAAATGGACCTTAGGTTCATGGTTCTGATTCTAACCAACCTGTTGCTTTATAGTCAGCTGTCACAGGTTAAGGCTAAGCTGGCCTCTAGACAAATGATAGATACTCTCTATTAGCCCCTCCCAGAAGGGGGATGGAAAGGAAATAAGGGCAAGAGAATTATAGGTTGGGAAAAAAGCCCTAAATCAGCTTTAATGAAACCATAACAATAAAATATTAATAATAATAAGAAGAAAATAATGAAATATATATGAATATATATAAAACTGGTATCAAACTCTCCCAGAGCCCAGGCTGAACTCAGCAGCAGACGGGAACTGGATTGGGATCAAAGGCAGAATGGACAGCCTCAGATGCTGGCCATAAAAGAGAGTTTGACCCTTGTGATCCCTCAGCTTTATACTGAGTAGGATGTACATGGAATGGAATGCCCTGTTGGTCAGGTTTGGGTCACCTGTCCTGTCCGCTCCTCCTCGCAAGTGCGACATTTTTACTTATGACCCTTTCACATATGGCACCTTAATGAGGTTCACAAGATTTATCAGTGACCTGGCATTCTACAGGAGAAAATATAAGCAAAAGCCTTTCTGCAAACCATCCCTTAGTAGTAACATCTAAACATCAAGTGTCATCACTGCTAGAAGCAGACACAGTCTGTAAAAATCTGTTACTAACTTCAGAAAGTGCAGTTACTTAGAAGAGACTGAGCTGAAAAGTAATACCACTGAATGAATTGGTTCTATTCTAGCTCAAACCAGGACACCTGGCTTAGTCTGACAAAGAAGAAATTTCTCCACAGTAGGGGTGCACAGAAAGAAGTAAAAATTCACAAAACCAAAAGATAAGAACTTGGCTATAAGAACTGGGGAACTTGCACACCTCCACTATATACCACACTACCTCTTGCTCCTCAGGGTAAGGTTTCACTCCTAAATACTGTTTCTATTTACAGAAGACTAGCTTCACTCAGGAACGAAACAATCAAGGAATGAGAAATACGATCTGAAGATCTGAGAGTCTTATCTTCTTCAAACTGTTGCCAACATTCTGTATCCACAGTGGTAAGAGGAAAAGGACACTTCCTATTTTGTTTCTAGCCCTAGTCATGACACATTATTCAGTGGAAAAAGTATGCAAACCTGATCAGCCGTGCTCATGAACTGGATGCACACAGCAAAATTTTAGGTATATTCCATTGGAGAACATAGGTTTTGCAGAGAAAATATAACTATACTTAAACCATGTATGTTATTATAACCATAAGAATTATTATAGAGAACATCTATATAATGTATAACATTAAAGTACTTAAGAATTATTCTTCTGCTGTGCAGTTCTTAAGTGTTTCAATTACCTTAGCTCTTATTTAGCATCACTGATGGAATTATTCGTTCCTTTATCCCAAAGGGTAATGTAATAAAAGTAATGCAAACTATCTTAGAGTATGTCTTTTACGAGTTCCCATTGATCAGGGTCTGGCGGAGGATAGAACGCAAGCTACCTTATTCCTCCTCTGAGCATAACAAACACTGCCAAAAAAAGCCCTGTCATAAATGAATAATTTAGTATAAAAGAACATTAATGACCTGAATACTGTAGTCTATATTGTCATTACTCTTCATAACTATCAAAAAAACAACACTATCTTCTCCAAAGATTGGTTTCAGGATCAATTCTACCTATTCTCAACTGAGACTTTCTTTGTAACTAGAACATGAAAAGCTTTTTTTATTAGAAAAACTTCGTACTTTTTTTCCAGAAGTTGACCAAATCATCAATGGTTCACTTTCCTGGCACTGCAGGAACATTAAAACAAGGCTATAGTAAGAAAACTGAAACAATGTAACTATAGAATGGATATTTTTTTTCAATTTTTGAGAAAGATTTATGATAGTTATAAAAAGCAAAGCTTACCGATCTGTTTTATGACAGACAGCAGCAAATAAAAAAAGAAGATTCAGGACTATTAACATGTATAATTATATTCATTCATTCCTTTTAAAATTGCTTAAAGCTCAGCTGGATTTAATATTTCCTTCAATCAACAACATGCAGGATGTGCTGAAGAATAAATTATGATTAAAATACAGACAATATGAAGCAAAAAGATGTAGACCATTAATTTAATTCATGACATTTTCAACACCACTTTTATGAAAGTCATGGATTTTATTCAAATGGACTTTACAGAGCCTTTTGAAGTAAGCAGTCTTTGAAGTTCCTTCTTTTTTTTTTTGTTGTTACACTTATCATGAAATGTCAAAGAAAAATGGTTTATTACTATAGAGGTGCTTTATTACTCATTTTAGGGGGATTATCAAAATGAGAATCTCCATCCAAGGACAGATTTATCAGGTCATAAATTTTGCACATTATTTTGATAATAAAAATTGGCATTGTAATTATCCTTTTTCCCTGGATAGTTCCTCTGGAGGAATAAAAGCTGACAAGAACTCCACCTTGTTATGAAAGTTCGACAGCCTACCTACACTCATTTTTCCTGCATGATGAGGCATATAAATTGTTATTAAAAAAAAAGAAAAAAGGCTTGAAATTCACATGTTCGTTACCTATGAACTCATCTCTGTTAATACAGGAGCTTGAATAAATTTACAGAAAGATTTTGAATTTAAAATAATAAGGGATTTCATGCTTAATATCAGTATTAAGAGGATTTTGAATTGTTTTCATAGTATGATACAAAAAGAGTCAAAGAGGGTTGATTGTAAAAAATTAAAACCTAAAATCTAGGTAATTGTCTGTTCAGGTAAAAAAATTATCCATATCCGGAATGGTTTATTAGAGGAAATACTGTAAGGAAAGAAGATACCACTACACTTGAAAAGATACTTTATATCTCACTTTTGCTTCAGTGCTCAACAACAGAGATGTAGGATTGTATAATTTTCTGTCCAAGGTTGATATACCATTATTAGGACAGAAAAATAAGGAAGATGCGCATTAATTTGCATGGCATTCTCCTTTGGGATCAGAAATTGAATTCTGAATCACATTTTAGTAACTCCTTTGTAGCAAAGAAATAACAATGATGTAAAAGTCACCTAATTTTTGTTTTGGCTTTGGACCCACATGTATGGTTTATACACGTGCCTAAGCATAGAAGACACTACATGTGTATTCTAGAAACAGAATGTTAAACAGCTGATACTGCCAGTGCAGTACAGTGTAGACTCTCACAGCACCGAAGGGGGGTGGGTGGAAGGGAACTAGGGGAAGCCCTTAACCTACACATAGGTACCTTCTAAGTGGAACGCTCTTTCTGAAAAAAAAAAAAAAAAAAAAAAAAAAAAAAGGTAGTTAATTAACAATTCTCAACTTTACTCAACCTGGGCACTTCCATGTTCTGATGAAAAGTTAGATCATTAAGTAAAACATTTTATAACACTGGAAGTAACTGTCATAGTCATGCTATTGTTTGCTGGTTCCCTCTCTTGAAAAGTGAATGTTTTTGTCTTTTCTTTCTTTAGGAAAAGGATTACATGGCTATGGAGCGTGTATATGTTTCTATGCTCTCTATTTATTGACACTTCTTTGATTCAAGCACAAAAATGAGATTCACTCTCCAGTTTTTTTTAATAACTGATACACATCAGGATCAGAAGGCAATGTTTGAAGGCACATACTGAAAATTGTGTCATACATTTACACGTTTATGAGTAATAAGAGGATTCAAGTTGTTGCGCAATATATTTTAAAGACTCCTTAAAAACAAAAAAGAAACAAACAAACAAAGCAAAACAAAACAAACCACCAAAACAAACAAAAACAAACAAACAAGCAAACAAAAAAAACCCCCAAAACTTCCAGGTGTAACCCTGCTTGCTTTCCAGTCTGTCTGTCTCTTTTCAAAATCAAGTATGCTGGAGATGGCCCCAGCAAGATCTACAGTCTTTTGCCATTCTCAGCTAGGAACTGGAGTAGAAAAAATTCAGAAATCAGAAGTGAGTGCAAAGCTTGAAATTTCTTGAAGTAAAGCAGAATGCAGAAACTCAAAACACTCAGAAAGCCATACCTCTTAAAGACTGGCAAAACTTGTCTCAATCCTTAGAAAAAACTGTGGCCAACAAGAAAAAACACTGTGGTCTCCCCAGTCTTTGGCAATACAGGATATTTGAATAACAGCTGAAGAATGTAGACTCTCAATTTACACATGGAATGTTTACAGCTGTTAGAAAGCACATTTCATAAATGACTGTTTAGTGCCTCATACTTAGACCAGAGTGAGAATGTGATCACAAGGAGTAGAGAATTTCAGAGTATCTCTCCGTGACACTGGCTGCATAAAAAACTGAGCTCAATGGTGCCTGAACTGCTGCTTACCAACTACAGCTCCCATCTGAGGACAGAACCCTTCCAATATCCTCTTTCCAAAAGCTTAGCAAAAGTCAGTATGTTCTTACGAAGTGGTGGTTGATGGGTTTCTTTTTTTTTGTTTCTTTTTTTTTTTTTTAATTTTAATTTTTTATACTGAAAAAAGAGCAGAACTGGTCAGTCTTGATTCTCATTAGAAGACTACAAAATATCTAAGTCTTTGTTTTGGATCATATGGGCTCAGGGGGTGAATGACAGCATCTGTGGTGCAGCAGGAATACATGGTCCCCTTTTCAGTCAAAGGGGGCTTGGTCCCAGATCTCATTGAAAATCTGCAAGAGTTTAGTGCTTACAGCAGTCAGATACTTTGTAAATATTTACCGTTTATTTCAGTTAAAATAAATAATACATTGCATAAAACAGATTCAGAAAGTAGATATTTCTTTCTCCAATGCCAAATGGACGTCAGTCATCACGAACAATAGATCAACGGCCTGTTTTGGCTCTGAATAAAAGAAACACTGTGGAGTTGTTTCTAATTAAGACACCATAAGTTAAATGCACTGCTGACAGTCAGTCTTACAGATGTACAGGGCCTTCTATACTGAGAGAGATGATGAAGGTGTGGAAAAGATGTGTTACAGTAAAGACAGTCAAAAATGCTTTTGAATGGAAAAAAAAAAAAAAAGAAACTTTTGTAGAAAATTATTTTGTCTAGGCTTACCATAGGCTTGCAAAAGTCCCAGTGAAATCAACAGAAATATTTGTTCTTCAGGGTTCTATACACACATACACACAGAAAACCCAGGCTGCCTTAATTAGATGTAGGACAAACAAGCACATGGATGTGGTGAGTGTATGTGTATTTTGTGTTGTAAAACTCAGATCTTGATTTGGAAAGTTTTGATCTCTGAAGTTTCAGATGGCTTATTATGAAGTCATAGCAAAAATCTGAACAGAGATTCTACGAACAAGACAGGGTATGTGATCTGGGTCCAGATCTACACCTCCCATTATATTTAATGCTGATCTTCAGACAAAAAATCTTCTATCTTCCCATTGCTGCCTGAAATTTTAGTGGGGATAAGAAATAGGAAGGAAAGGAAACATCCAAAATGTAAAGTCACAAAGCACACAAGAGACTTCCAGTTGAAACTTTAGCAAACATGCTGTTTGCAAGCATTTACTTTTAGAAATACACAAAAATTACTAGGTTTGGTGTATGTATTCTGAAATTAAAAATTGTCTAGAAATCTGAGTAAATGGAATTTTAGATCATATTTGTTATCCGTTAAATAATTCATTGTTCCATTTTATACATGCAACCCTTAATTAACTTACTGACTCAGAGGCATGATACTACTAATCCATTCATTTCCCCAAGCCCACAGAAAAGTATAAAACATGTGTGGGCACAAGCAAAAGACTGGAAGATTATTAAAAAGGAATTTTTAATCAGAGAGCCTCAGACAGCTGGATCCTCTTCTCCCAGCTATGAAGACCAGATTGAGGAGTGACTGATAACACCTGTTAACTACTGGCTTTTTCCTGAAGCTGTTGAATCATCAGCCTGTACAACTGTTTTTCTCTGAAATACTGGTCACAACAGCACAAAACAGATACTATTACTTCTAAGCAACGAGTTTCTTTTTAGGTAGCTGTATATATCAAACGTTCCATTTCTGCTTGACTGGAAAATATATTTAGCAAAATAGCCTTTAATGGGCGAAGTAGAACTTGGATGATTTGTTCCAAAATGCATATGTGTGTGTATATGCACCTGAAGATGATGCATGCTTGTTACAAACCAATTGTGTCTTCCGTACCTGCCAAAATATCCAACCTCTTTTCTTAGACCAACATCATCTACCTACTTATGTGCCATTTTGCTTTACAGATGTCTTTCTGCCACCTTATTTGGGGAAGGACAGCTTTTTCTTTCATCAGTGAAATACAGGACAAAGGGAAAATTAGCATTGAAACCTCACTGGCTTCCAATATTATCCTACTATATGATAACAGTATATACAAATGATACACTAAGCAAAGTATATGGAATAAAAAAAGGAACTATTACTGTGCTATTCCAGTAGCTAACAATTT
>JANHGN010008284.1:0-10929 GCA_024605025.1 Megaceryle maxima
CCGGTGGCGGGGGCGCCCGGTACCGTCTGGGGCCCAGCTCAGGTGACGGCGTCAGTGGGACAGCCTAACGCCACGCAAAAAAGAAGAGGGGGCCGAGGAGAGAAAAGGGAACAAAAATAACCCAAATAAACCAAAAAATCCAGCCCCCCCCCCCCCAAACTCAATTGAAAGAAAATTTATTTCCCTTTGTTCTCAGCAGTATGTCAGCAGTCGTTTAGCTTTTGCCAGCTTGCATAAACTGCCTTTGGAAAAGGTGCCTCCACTCATGCTGGTTTGGAAATGCCAAAACAGAATCCTAAATGTAAAACCTTGCAATATATAGGAAACCAGAGATAGCAAGGTATCTACTTCTTTCTACTGTGTTTTTTTTCAAGAAAAATAATTTTAAAATGTCTGTAAGTAGTAAAATAGAAGAGCTCTGTTTATCTTCCAGTGTTTACTAAAAAAAGACAACTCTCTTCTCTACAGAGAAACTGCAGAATGAAAGGAACAATCCACGCATGAACCTGCAGCACTGACTTTACTGTAACCTTAGCTCTGCTGAGCCCCTCTCCAGCTCCTGGTGGCTACCCCACAGTCAGGGGCACCTTCCCAAAGCCCTGCACCCTGACACACCTAAGCATGGATACCAGAAAGCCTTTATTTCTCTGTTCCACAAGGGACTTGGTGCTCTGGACACAGACTAGGTCCCCAGGGAGTAAGAGGAAAGATTTTTCCCATGTGATTACACTTTCTGCAAGTTGTTATCTCGCTGAAAAAGTTAAAGCTGAAAACACATCCCTTTCTTCATTCCCAGGTACCTCACTTCTTCATTCCCAGACACCTCACATACACAGTTTAATGGAAAAAAAACCAAACCAACAACTTACTCCATTTCACATTTCTGATTTGTTTCAAAGGAAAAGGCACAGTGTGGCTTTCAGGAACAAAGGAAGCTGTCAGTAATAACCACGCACCATATTATAGCCAAGGATTTGCCTATTGGAGGCTTTATCAGGAAACTACACGATAATTAATTGGCCACAACACTGAGTTTTGAAAGAGACTTTGGGTCACGTTACAAGAAGGAAAGCAGAGTTAGTTACCACTCCAGAGAGCACTTAAGTCAGTAGGAGACTTTAGATCCTTATTCCTTTGACATAAAACTGATTTCCCACAAGTTGTATATAAAGACGCTTCTGTGAAATTAGTGGTCAGACAGTATTTATATGTCACTGATATTTTCCACATGTAGACTTGGATATTCCCGAGGACAAAAAAAAAAAAAAAAAAGAAAAAAAGCCAAACAAAAAAAAAAGCAACCCAAAAATCAATGAATTCAGGGGTTCCTCAAAGTAAACCTCAGTGCTGCTTATTTTATTACCTCGTATTCCTGTTGGCAATGCTAACTTAAAGTCATCAACAATAGGGTTGCATCCCAGGGAATGCAGCACGACCTCAACCCCAACTGAAAGCAATAGGAGCTGAGCATGCTGAGCACCTGGCAGGAAAAATCCATAATTAACACTGTTTGGAAAGCTGTAGTATGAGATCACTCACTCACTCCTGGCTCTTCAGAAAGAGTGTGAGGCGATCCAGAAGAGAGAATAAAGCCAAATCAAACTCGGGTGTTGGCATATACCATTACCATGCTGGTTTACATAAAAAGGGCACAAATCTATTCTTAAAACCATGGTAGAACTGTCCTGTATTTTAGGCATAATTTGTGTTTACCCATTAGCACAGAGCCTGTGCAAACTGCTTGTGCTCGGATTAGAACTGTAAGAAAAAGGGGTAACTGGGTCTCATTCTGAAAAAAGCCATTCTTTATTTAGCATGACTGGCCTTTCAAAGTTGATGGCACTCTTCATGTTTTTATACAAATAGGGGAAAGAAATACAGAATCCTTTGCAGAGTCACACTTTGCATAAATGAAATGACATTTGCTAGTTAAAAAAAAAAAAGAAAAATAATTTGAAGAAACATGTTGAGGTAAACCATAAACAGAAAACATCTAGAATTTCTTCCTTGGATCCAGTTTGCAACTGAAAACTTCACAAGCATGACAGGCTGTCTGTATTCTGAAGAAACCTCTTCCTCCCCTCCAGCTCATGGTATATCGTTCAGTGAAAGAAAATACCTTTGAGAGTCTCAGACCCTCTCTTCTACTGCTTCATCTTTGACTGTATTCTATTTGCATTGGGCAAGGACTTTCCATCCTTTTGCTGAGACCATTTATCTCTCCTTTTAGTCAGTTTAACTTCTCCCTCAGGGCTGCAGCACAGAGATCAGAAGCAAGCATTCCTCATACCAGTTTAAGTGTCCAGTATTCTAGCTGGGAAAGTCCTACGTTTCCTCTGACTTATTAATGCATGTATGTTGTATGAAAAATAGTTAATATTTCTTCAAGGCTAAGAAAACTTAGGTGATTCTAAAATTGTGGAACACCTCTCACTGATGTAAAAGAGGAGGACTTTTTATAGGGAAAAAGAAAAAGTTTCACATAGCTTTTTTCCAAATTACTTTTTTCTAGGAAAGAGAACAAAACAGAGCGACTCTAGTTGCAATGCTGTCACCCTCAAATGTTCAATACAACATTCTTCTGTGCCACTTTCCTGATCTCTATGACTACCACTGTCACGTGGATAATAACATAATGTTGCTTGGAATAGCATGGTAATTTTTTCAGTATGCTGGTTGACTGCAGTAGAACCATCTACACCATGACTGGTTGGGTTAAGCAATTAAATGTTTGTTTGGACTCCCTGAGGCAGTTAAATAAAAAAGCAGTTAATTTGCCAAAATAACTTTTTCTAGGCCGTGTATTACGTTTTAGTTTAACGATTTAAGATTATAAATCTGGCAGAGGTCTTTGGCCATCTTGTTGAGATGCAGCCAAATCCTCCTGTGTATAAATGTTCTCTTACAACTTCACATGCTGCAGTGGAACCAGCACCTCCAATCTCACACCACGGCTTTTATCAGCTCCTCTCACTAGTGTTGCCCAGTGTCTACTTTGTCACTAACACTATGAAAGACAGTGTAAATTTGTACAGGGTCATCTTTGAAAATGGAGTCAAGAGAACAGGAGATGTAAAAATGGAGCCTTCTAGAAGCCTGAAGTGAAGGATGCTAGGGAAATCATCAGGATCCATTTCATTCTACTACTAGTGAAGTTAACTGGAGGTGCTGTGGCAGAGCCCAGTGTTTCCAGGCTTCACCTGGCTGTGGAATACATCATACTCAAACACCTTTGCTGCAAAAACACCGTAGACAAGAAATTCCCTGCAAGTGAGAATCAATAATAATTGTAATACTTAGTATTTCTAAGAATTTCTTCAAGATGTGAGAGGATTTAGGAAGTTTCATTTCATATTGTTACTACTAAGGGGCACTGGATGGATTATCAAAGAGGTATCATTGGCAGAGCTAGAAACCTAGTTCCATGCCTTAAAACCAAGATCAGTGGAAACAGTTTGTATAAACTAAGTTTCTTCCCATAATCAAAACCACATTTTACTTCTAATTTACAGGAAAGTTACATTGTTTTTCTGGATTATTTTCATTTTCTTCAGCCCTGCCAACAGAGCCTGGGTAGTACCTACTGTAAACAGACAATCATCAGAGATAACAAGATCTTATTCATAAATTCAAATTCTGTCTTCACAGTTGGTCCCCATATTCCTGCTCTGGAGCCTCAGCCAATGTCTCTTTGCTCTCCTACCATCCCTGCACCCAGGAGGGGATTTCAGCCATCTCTTCCTGGAATTTGTTTTATTTTCTTTAGGCTGTTCTCCCATCCTGGGACTGAAACTGTTCTGAAACACCTGAACAGAGCAGTCGGATCCCCACTTCATCCTCAGCTGCTACCTGAACAACTTGAAATCTTTTCATGTAACTCATCAAATATTATATCTTTTCCTGTAATCCAGGCCCAGTTTAAATGAATCTTTCTTAGGCAAGAATTATAAAAGCAGCAGATACCATCATTTATGTATTAACTGACATGTACAACAACTTGAATATTTCCTTGCCTTGACCAGTAATACTTCCCTGGAAATTTCCAAGAAAGTCTTTTGCTTTTTCATGGCTGTATTACACTCTTGGTTGAGTAATGTTGTGAGTGAGGAACAGTCAGATTTTCCTTTTCCCCTGCCATGAAAAGTGTCTGGAGATTCCCACTTTATAGAGAACAATCAAATACACACTCTTTTGCCTTGCTTTATTAGATTTCTTTTTGTCTTCATTATCTCCATGCTAAAGGAGAACCAGTTATTTCATAATGCTAATACTCTCTTCCACATCTTTTTTCTCTTTCTGACTTCTCTTGGCTTTCAAAAAATAATTTTAAAATACGTATTAAAGTAACAGAAATATGTCAGTAGCTGTCTTAGGTATCTATCCTTCTAGACCATAGGTCATGTATTTGCTCTATCTGAGCTCTAGGATAGCAGATTTATTTGAGAACCAGCAGATGTCCACCTTAACATGCCAGTTTTCCCCATGTGCTGGGGAAGAGCTGGAATCACTATACCTTTCCTTGAGGTGAGCCTAGGGGTAGGAGAAGTTATGTAGTTATAAAGTATACCACTCAAAGCAAACTAAGGGATGATGCCACTGTTTCCTCTTGTGAAGTATTTTCTGAGTGATCTGCTCTAGTTTTGTGCTGCTCTGGCAGGGGGGTTGGACTCGATGATCTTCAGAGGTCCCTTCCAACCCCTACCATTCTGTGATTCTGTATTTAATCTCTCAGCAGAATGTGGTCCTTGGCCTGTAAATCAGCTTAGAGTTCAGGCTGAGAAAAAAAAAAAAAAAGGTCTACATTTGTAATTGGGGATGGAAAATGGTTCTGCAAAATGAAACTGAGCTGCAACAGTAATTCTGCAGAAAAAGAGCTTGTCTGCTCCCTTCTAACACATTAGCTCTGTATAGTGAATTTATACCTTGCTTCCAGCTGCAGCAGTATCTATACCCTTGTCTTTATCAACATCTGCGTTCACCCTTTCAGCAGGGCTAACATAACTATCCCCTCTTTAAGAATAACGACCGTGCCGAAGTATTAAGTCCTTTAGTCACTTCCTAAGTGGATTCAAACAATGCAATTGACTTGGACTGTTGGCAAACTCCGGCTGGTGCAGGACACAACAGCTGGTCTCCTCAACAACTGAAGCAACAGCAACCTATTCTTCACAATCTGCACTCGTGTGTCTTGGAGAGACAAATCTAGACCTGAGCTTTTCTACTCCAGGCACTCGGTTTCCCAAAATAGCACAATTAAAAGATCACTGAACATCTCTGAAAAGGTGTTTTGAAAATCTCTTCTTTAGAAATAAATGACTATTTCCTAAGGCACGTCTGCACCTGGAACCAAAAGCTGTCACAAACCTCACCAGTGCAAAGTAAACATCTCCAACTCTAAAAATACTTAGCAAAGTTACATTTAAAATCTACAGATTTTAGTCCTCCAGGGTATGGCAGGAGATAAAGAAACAAACAGACCCACACAACAGCTTAGGTATTTAGTCTAACAAGCTACTAAAAGTATTTGTTTACAGTGGAAAACACCTAATCAGTTACACAGCTCAGAAGAGTCATTGTTCTTCCTCAGAAGGAAGTAGCCAAATTTAACTGCATAGGCACAAAAATAGCTTCATCTTTTTGAACTACAAAGGTGCAGTCCAAATGCTCTAAAGCCAGTGGACAGCCTCTTGCCCCTGGACTTCTCTTCCATGGTTTGTAAGCAAGTGGAAATGAAAAAACACATGAATACAAATCACATGGCTGTGGCAACCAGACTGTCAAGTTGTCTCTAATCAAAGAAAAGCAACAGATAAATTGGAAGTTTTTTGGAGTCTAGAGGCTCCAAAATAGCAGGACAAAAATGCCTGGGACATTAAGCCTAAGTAGACTTAGGGAAACTGTTCTTTGTGGATCAAGAATGCTAGGCAGGCTTTATATACCCGAGCAAGTCATGTTTTTTCATAGGACGACCAGTGCAGGCTAGGAGTTCTGGTCTGGTTTTGTTTTTCAGTTGTAGGCAGATTAAGAAAAAGCCATTCTCTGAAAGTATTTTCTTTAAAAAAACCAAAATCAAACAGTTCTTCTTACACTAATTTATGGCATTTCAGAAACATCAGTCATTTTAGAAATGAACTGAGAAATCTCAGTTCATCTTACAAGAGTGCAGACTAATTACACTGCGCAGAAGTTCTGGCATATGGTCTTGGTGCAGCCACAGGCTCTCAGAACCAACTCCACCACCACGATGTGCTGAATAGATTATTGGCTCTGGAAACAATCTTGCATGACACGGGTTAAATGCATCCCTTGCCCTCACGCTTTTCCCCTTCCTGGACTTCTGTGTGTGACATTACTAAGTACAGCTACCACCCAGCTTGGGCAAAGCAGTGCCCAAGTGTTTTGTTGGGATTAGGCAGCTGGAATCATGCAGGCTCTCCACTGGTATTGCTGGAAACCTTGACTTAAAATCTGACAAACAGCAATTTAAGCAGCTGAAAATTTGGCCACGTTAATTTGCATTTAGTGGTCAGGACAGTTTTGTTAACAGACACATCAAGACAGAAATCAGCCGAGAGCATTGGGAGGCAATCAGCAGACTCGGTGGGTAGATGTGAAAGAGGACAACACAGACACAAGCATTTCATGCTGGGTGTTGTAACTGAGCTCTTCTTTACTTGTTACATTTACTGGAGAGAACCCCGAACTTCATTCAGGATAAACATCTGTTGTATCAGAATTATCTTCCTCCTGAGGTGACAACAGTAGATGAGCTACACACAGGGGAAAAAACAACATTACTGCAGCTGCAAAGCCAAGCTCTCAGAAGTTGAGAAATGCCAGATTTAAGGTTGCCTAAGCAGCTTCTGTATTATGATAGAGGCTTTAACTGTGTAATTGCATTCCCCACCCCCAGGCCTCATGCCCTGCACAGGATGGATAGTTATTCTATCAGAATTTCTTCAATATTATGTTTTGTGCATATTTTTTCCTATATCTTACCTCATGATTTTACTCAATTATTAAGTCTTCAAATGTTTCAGAAAAAAATCCAAACAAACAAAAAACCAAAACAAACAAAAACCCCAAAAAACAACCAACCAAAGAAACAAAAAACCCAACCAACCAACCAAACCAAAACCAAACCAAAACCAAACCAAAACCAAAAAACAAAAACAAAAACAAAAACAAACCTGAAAACCTTTAAGAAGAGAGATGTCATTTTACAGTGACAGATACATTAAGAAAAAAAAGCAGAAATGTTAAACAGCAAGAGCCAGGCCTGCAAAGTGATTTCACACATTTAAATGAAGAGGGATTTAGGCAAGTAAAGGAGGAAATTCAAAACTGAATTAAGAAATGCTCTCCCTAAAAAGAAAAAAAAAAAAAGACACAAAAGAAACCTAAACCAACAAACAAACCAACCAAAAAATTCCCAAACCCAACCAACAGAAAGAACCCCACCAAGCAAACAAAACTGAAAAAACAATGAACAAACAACAAAGCAAAAAACATCAGAGTATATGGGGATTTAAAAAAAAAAACGTCCAGCTGAAATCTACATGGTACATCTCTCTGCTAGAGACAGTCCAAGGGAGGCTCCGAGGATGCTGAAGGGACTGGAACATCTCTGCTGAGGAAAGGCTGAGAGCCCTGGGGCTGTTCAGCCTGGGGAAGAGAAGCCTGAGGGGGGAGCTGAGCAATGTTTCCAAATCTCTGCAGGGTGGGGGTCAAGCAGAAGGGGCCAGGCTCTTGTCAGTGCTGCCCTGGGATAGGTAATGGTAGGAAGGTGAAACACAGGAATTTCCACCCCAACATGAGGGAAAACTTCTTCACTGTGAGAGTGACAGAGCCTGGCCCAGGCTGCCCAGAGAGGTTGGGGAGTCTCCTTCTCTGGAGATTTTCCAGCCCCACCTGGCTCTGTTCCTGTGTGGGCTGCCCTGGGTGATCCTGCTCTGGCAGGGGGGTTGGACTCGATGCTCTCCAGAGGTCCCTTCCAACCCCTACCATTCTGGGATTCCATCAGGCCAGTTGAACAGGCGTTTCTCAGGCAGACCAAATGCCCTGTGATAGAACAGAAACCATGCTGCTGCTTAGCTGAGATGTCAAATTTCCTTTCTTTCTTTACCCAGCAGTCAAATGTAGCCATATCCTGAACAATGCTTTGTACCTTCAACATTTAAATCTCCATGACCTTTAAAGACAAAGCCTGGTGAGGCAGGAAGGGAGGCAATGTCAGCCACTTGTTGACCTAGTGCTTCTGGCTGAGGACAGCCCAGCTGATCAAATGCTGCTCAGAGTGGAGCCAGAGTGAGGGAGGATGAAGCAGCAATGCATTTGTCTCCTGAAAAAAAAGTGCATTAGGCCCTGTCTCCATCCATCATCTTGAGATCCATCTCACTTTTCACTTAAAAAAGCCAGAAGGAATTAAATACTATTACATTAAGCAATTACAGGGGAAAAAAATAAGCTTTCAAAAAGTTATGCCATCTGCCAAGTCTTGATCTTTTTACTGGTCATGCAAGGTGAGGCAATGAAAGGAGCTGATGTTCTTGAGAATAGCTCATTTACCTTTTGCAGGAGAGGCTCCCAAGGCAAGATATCAGAAATTTTACTTTCAATTCTAAAAGCTGTCTATCTTATTAATAAATCAGGGGAATGGAATAAAGCAAGAAAATGTAACTGGGGAAATTATCACCTGGAAGCACATCAGGCTATAATTTGTGGGTATGCTCTGCTCTTGCAGGAATAAAGTTAGAGGCAATTCTGCCACTGCAGTACTTCATGCACAGGGGTGGGGGAAAGGAGAAAAATATCTTCTCCTGTTCTAAACAGGTAGCAGCTCTATTGGTTACTGGTCTGATATTGCTGACCAGTCCATTGCCTGTAAATGAGAGGCAAATGGCACTAGGAGGATGCTGCAGCCCTGTGCCATGGCAAGCAAGGCACTTTTCAGTCAGGAGGTCACAGAGCAGGACAGGAGGCTATTGACAGCTTTCCCAGCATCTGAAGTGTGGCGGATTGCAATGACCACAGCTATAGAGGGGGGAAAAAGAAAGATCCACTAAGGCTGGGGGATGTTAACCAGCTGTTAGATGATGAATGCTTTGAGAATACAGGTCCCACCATTTCTACCAAGCTACTGAGATTATTGATCTGGATTGTGACCAGTCTGGATGGCAGAGGTCACTCTTCTTTCTCAAGACTGCCACATACAAGTGACAGTAAAGCAAGATCTTTTCAACCCAATAGTAACTCTACTACTAAGCAACTCGGCAATAAGAAAGCCTTCATTCTGCAAAGCTCCATCCCACCACACTTTGCACCTTCTCAAGTTCAGCCACAAATTCTGCAGTGTCTCTCAACTGCCTGATGCTGAAGAACTGGAAGAGAATTTCCCGAGGGTGGTACATCTCACTGATGACCCCCCTCCAGCAGTGCACCTCGTGCTGCACACTTGGGCCACCTGCAGCAGCTCCTGCAGGATGCTGAGACACAGAAGCATCACAAAGCCAGCTGAAGGGAGAACTTGGCTCCTGCAAGGAAAGGAGTTAATCTCATGATAATGATTTGCTTACTGTGCCTGCATGGGTAGAGGCAGATATTATAAAATAGCTGGCCACACAGGCAACATTCCTTGCCAGTTCATATTCTTTAGAGGGACAAATGTGACAGCCATTTAACTTGACTAATTAATGATGAGATCTTACCTGAGTACCAAGTTAGGGATTTACAAAGCCTTAGAAAAGTTTCAAAACCATGTCTATATAAAATTATAATAGGCACCAGTGGAAAGATGTTTTTCTCTCTAGTAGCAAAAATAATTTAAAACCACTGAAGCAATTAAAAAAAAAAAAGTGTCTTTGCCAAGTCTCAGTTTTAGCCTCAAGTAAAAAATAAAAAACCCACTGATAAAAATCCCCTTGAAGTAAAAGGCCCCTCAGTGAGGGCAAGAGGGCCTTGTAGACCTAGAAGATAAAATGTTATATCCCTCAGTTTATATCCCTCCATTTAGAAACGCTCCTCCTGGCAGTTGTGATGAGGCAGCCTATCCACCTCTCTGTGCCACTTCCATTATTTACATTAGAAATTATTCTTTTCTTTACTCTTTAGATTAGTAAAGCATATTTGCACACCTGACTAAATAGGAAAGTCTGACTTATTGGTTTTGTTGCTACATTAATACAGAGCACCATTAAAAGAGGGAACTAAGAAAGTTAAGAAAAGAAGAGCTATAAGAAGATAAAACAAGTTTCAGAGACATAAGTAAGGCCATTTCTTTACAGTAGCACATCTTGTGCTGTGTTTAAGGGATGTGACACTATGATTCAATATCACTGCCAGACTGGAATGATTATGCCTGTGAATCACCCATTTCAAAACATAATTCCTACTTACCTTGAAATGGGAAGAATGGAAAAATCTAAACAAGTAAGAGCACGTGGTTTCCTGGTATTTCTCCATAACACGCAATGCGTTGGCAATCAACGATGGGACAAAGCACAGGAGGACAGAATTTAACACTGCCTAAGAGAACTAAATTTCCAAGGGGTGTGGATAGTGCAGAGTCTTCCAGATATAACCACTTAGGAGAACACACGTCCTTACCACAAAGCCTCTGAGACCTTGATAGAATGGCATGACTACAGATAGAACACTTATGGATAGAATGGGATGACCATGGATAGAACACCTATGGATAGAATGGGATGACTACAGATAGAACACCTATGGATAGAATGGGATGACCATGGATAGAACACCTATGGATAGAATGGGATGACTATGGATAGAAGACCTATGGATAGAATGGGATGACCATGGATAGAACACCTATGGATAGAATGGGATGACCATGGATAGAAGACCTATGGATAGAATGGGATGACCATGGATAGAACACCTATGGATAGAATGGGATGACCATGGATA
>JANHGN010008285.1:0-43388 GCA_024605025.1 Megaceryle maxima
CTGCCATTGGCAGGGGGGTTGGAACTAGATGATCTTTAAGGTCCCTTCCAACCCTGACAATTCTATGATTCTATGACATCCTTGAAAAGAAAAGATGGCACAAACAGAAACTTAAGTTAAAGAGAAATATTTATTTAAATTTGCACAATAACGAGCTTATACTGAACAAATTCAATCAAGAAATAATAGTAAGTGCAGTAAAACAAGGAAATATTGATGACTTTTCCCATCAGAAAACATTAAGAAGCCATGCCTGTGCATCACGGGTTTTCTTTTTTTTTTTTTTTTCTTTTTCTTTTTCTTTTTCTTTTTGTTTTTACAATAACGTCTATCTTTTTTTATTATTATTATTTTCAGAGCACATACTGTACATATCACATCTTAGCTGCTAGGTTCTTTATTCCTGAAGGCTTCAACCTTTCACTCAAATGTCTGCTAAATTCTGCAGTGAGCAGTCAAACACATTTTTGCAGTTCCAAATATGATTAGGTAAAGATCTCTGCATCTGGTCAAGCGTTGGACTCTCAAAGCTTTGGAAGACCCTGTAAGAGCTCCTAGTTGATTTTGGATCTTGACATCGTTATGTACAGCATTACAATGTGTCACTTTACACTAACCTAAATATTCTGCATAATGATGTCAGACAGACAAATAGCCAGAAGATTTGGGCCTAACCTCATACAAAAGTTTACACATCTGAGCTTGTCTTGAGTCTCACAGATTTCACTCTGATTCAGGTAACTGAATTCATCACATATCTGCACTTTAGGTGGACAAAACCAATCTATTTTTAGGTTTTATTTTGTACAATTTTTGGTCTAAAGGTCTATTTTGTGAAGAAAAATTCTTTAACCAGAAACTGCTTGTGAGAGATGGTTGTTGGTGTCACAGTTCCTGAAGGCACTGTGGGTCCACTGAGCAACAGACATGCCCATTCTAAAAGAAGGAAAACCAGAAAGAGAAATTGAAACAGTGTTTTACACAAACCAAGTCAATTTAACAATCCCAGCCATTTGCAAACACCCATCAGATCTGAACATTCAGATTTGTAAAATGCAAGACATCTCCAGGTTTTGATCAGATTCATGACATTGTCACCATGTCCTTCCCTTGCTTAAGCGAATGGGCTATTATGACTCCTCTAACTGCTTAGTTTGCTACGGTCTGTATCCCAGAGCTATGATGGTCAAACTGCAAGCTGGGATCAGTGGAAGAAATGACAAAAGGGTATCAGGCATCTGCTCAAGTACACAAAGCTGTTGAACAAGAAATAGTGTTCTGGAGCTTTATTTAGATCAGGCAGAAGGGACTCAGTTTTATTTAGCCCTAAATGCTTCAAGTTAATACATCCTGGATGTAACACCAGCAAATACTAATCCATAAAGTTTTTCCTGACAGTCCAGACATTCTTCTGAGAATATTAGTGATTAAGAGAACAGATTGCCTCTGGACATCATTAAAGTACTGGAGAAATTGTTTTCGGCATCTCTACTACTTCTTAAGTCTGATTCTTACAATGCAAATTAAGAGTGTGTATTATTTTAAAATTACTTCAAGTACATTCATTTAACTAAATTGCAAGGACTGATTAAAGACCAAGATCTGAATCATTCAAACATCTCCTTTCATTCCTTCTGTTACAGGAGGTCAAACAATCCTACTGCGCATCTTCTTTACTTGTGATTTGAAATGTTTTTGTGGCTAAGCCAGCTTTATCTGATGCCCAGGCTCCTGAATTCTTAAAGGATTTGTGTAAACCTATTTTGAAGTATCTTGCTTAAAGAGGCTTAGACTGAAGCTTTGACCTTCCATGTGATGCTGTGCAGGAAAAGAGTGGGGTGACACAGGATAAACGAGATGGAGAACTAGAGTAATTTGACACAGTATTAACATGGTCTGGAGGGAGCAGGCTGCTCGCATGCAGAAATACAATATCAAAATACTGCCAATATGAGCAGATAGCGAATCTCAAAAAAGAAATCTGCGCTGTAAAAAGAACGGAGTAAGATTTGGCTTGCTGAGGGACAAAGTGGTACATCTTCACTGTTATTCACACCTGAGCCATATTAAATCTATGGAGCTTGTCAAGAGTATCTGTTTTATGCTTATATATGTTCATAATGTAGAAATGGATTTTATTACTCTATGTATGTGTTTACACAGAATACAAATTAGTCAATGCTTAAGATTCAGTCTGCATTTAAGAGAAAAGGGCAGATGGGAGTGGTACATAGGTGGCCATCAGCAGAACAGACACATGGCTTCTGCGTTGCCATTGATTAGCAGTACAACGAGAACACATTTCCCATCACCAAATTTCATGGGGCTTTAGAGAAGAATCACACATAACTATTTGTTTTACATATGGAGAAACTGAGGCACATAAACCTCAGTGACTTGCCCAAGCAAAAAGTAACTTCTAGCATTGGAATTGGTGTATGCCACCAGCTACAGATCCAAAAAGTATGGGTTTCTACATGTAAGCCTGTTTCAACAACCTCTGGGCAGAAGCTGGCTTTCTAACCATTAGCCACTCTGTGAGGTCACATAATTTCCTTCTAATCACCAGCTCATTCTGACATCAAGACAAATGCCTACACTTACTTGGCACATACTACTCTCCTTGTAGAAGGACTATGCTCAACAGCAGCAACTTCTGCTGCACACAATATTGCATCAGACAAAGTGAAGGAAGAAGGTGGTGCCTGACAGCTGCTGCTACATGATCTGTTACTCCCCATCTTTCCCAGAAGGTGGTGTTGAAATTAGGTATTTTTTATGAGCATCTTTTCAAAGTAGTTAATTGTACCATGTACTAGAGTTTGGGACTATCTTCCTTGGGAAGAACATAGGATAAAGATCAAAATCAATTGTGAATTTCAGTAATAATTAAAGATCTCTGGATAAATCCTGCCATCTCTTTTCTTGGCTGCTGTGGAAACAGTATTTGTCATTCTTCACTACTGGGTGACAGAAAATACAATTCACTATACAGGCTTATTTTGAATGGAAAAACTTAATTTTAATCCCCTTTTCTTCTGTATGTCTAAAAGAGATGCCATAATTCACATAAGCCCATTACCATTAATTTTTCTCCTCAGACAATTAATTCCTTTGACTACAAAAACTATTAAATGTTCTAAACATTATGTGGATTCTACTATTATTTTTAAAGCAAGAAAGCTATGTAAACATGCAACTAGTCCTTTAATTCTCAAAACAATTATTACTCCCAAAAAGCAGTTCCGTTCTGATAACATTACAGTATCACACAGAACAAATTTCTTACACACCTATTTGTTACTACCTATGCTTCCAAGATAGCATGGAGCTATATAGTAAGAGATGCAATCAAACTTGAATTGAGCTATCCTGATGGAAAACTGAAACCCACTACTCTATTCACAGCACACCGCAGTGTGGGCTGCTGTCTTTCTTCTGACCTGCTAGCACATTAAACCATCCTTCTAGTACATGCAAGACTAAAGTTAACTAAGCAGAACTAAAGTTAACTAAGCAGAACACTTACTGTTATCTCCACTGCTTTAAAACAAGTGTAGACACCAACTATCTACTGACTGGACTCAATGCATTAATATTTATATGCCACAGAACAAGCTGAGAAAGAAGCATCTCAGCTTAATTTTTCTGCTCTTTACCTTGCACTGGCAGAGGGTGCACTCTGTGCCATGCTTAATCCAAGAAGATCCAGTGAAGCGAACAACACTGGTTTCATCCAGACATGTTTTAGTGATGTCATTGCGAATGGTGTCCGCTTGGCAGGGGTCAGTGACACAGCGCGGGCAGCATTCATTCTCGGGGAGGACGCTAAATTCACAATCTACCTCTGGGCATGGCAAGGGCCAGCAGTCAACTTCACCTTGCTGTTTAGAAATAGGAAAAAAGAAACAAAAGAAGATTATTAGTTTTCACTTTCTTTCATTACCCATTCCTCTGGCTAAGTATGTTTCTTAGCTATCTACTTTTATCCATCTGGTTCTATTCAGAAGTCAGTGCAGAGAACACTGATATCCACTGTTTGTGGGAGACACAGCAAGTTGGGTGCTTTCTTCTGCATGCCATTCAGGAAGTGTATTAGATTTAACTGATTTCAACACACTCTCCATCAAGCTACAGCTCAAAATTCTATATAAACATCATGCAGTACAAAATATGGATATGCCCTCATGCAGTCCTACTTCTGCAACTGACAGAAGCCATAACAGGGCAGTACTGAAAAAGTGCTTCAAAATCTTCAGTTTCACCTCATTCTTACTTGTATTCAGACTGTTGGTTCACCACAGAAAGACCTCAGATTTAGCTCTGGATGGGCTAGAGTTTATCTTTGCCATGGCTACAAGTTTACAGGCTGGACTAAGGGTGTCAAGCTGCCAGCAGCTCAATGCAGCAGAGAACACCAGTCTGTTTTCAGTGAGAGGAGCTCCATGCACTTACCATCCATTTAGGATGTTACAATCAGACTACCTCAACTTCCACTTTCTGCATGATGGGTTCAGGGTATGAAAAGGTCAAAATAGAGACTTGTGTTGGGCCAGAATATTCTTAGGGGAAGTTACTGTATGCCTGTACACAAATCTAAAGATGTCTAATTATTCACAACATTTACTAGAAGCTGGGGTCAGCTTCCCTTGAACTCTGGACAAGGGCCACAGTTTCAGATATATCAGTCAAAGAAAGGACTTCACAGAAGGCATTAATACATATTTCTTTCGGACCAGGTTCATCTCTGACCTCCAATTTATTCAGCTCATTTGAGCACAGATTGAATAGCCTGGATTTAAGGGAGGCAAAGACAATAGCATTTGGCCCTAGAAAAGAAGTTTATTCACCACGACAGTATCTAAGGCTTAGAGAATGATTCAACATCACCAGAGCATAAGCTGAAAAAAATTCCCAGGGATTTGCCACAGATGAAAATTAGCTCCTCTTGTTGCAGAAAGTATTCTGAAGTTTCTCTTTTACAAGATTCTCATCTGGGTCAATTTTCATCTTTTTGAACCATGTGATGGTAAGAATGAAAGCACTCTTAAAAGCAATGACTGATCCTAATATCCCAATTTATTTTTTGTGGTGACAGACAGTACAAAGAGTAGACAATACGTCATCACTCAAAAAAAAAAACCCTGACAACTGAAGGAAAGCAGGCTTTGGTTACAGAAGTAGCATCTGGAAAAAAGAGACATCTATTGAGATCCCAAACTGCAGGTTGTTTTCTTTTGTTATTAAGACATTTAATGAAGCACCTGGGAATCTGTTTCACTGGATTTTAGCACAGAGAAAACAGTGTCTTGGTTTCTGGCTGTTTTTCATGATACTTTGACAAGGGAAAACTGCTAGATGGACTAGGGTTTACATTTTGAGATAACCTGTGATAAAAGCTAATTGTTTTTGTCTTGGGATTTTTTTTCTGTCGTGGAAAATTCCTAAGCAGAATTATGCAGAATAGTATTTTCTCAGACTCTGAAATACATACCTAGCAAAAAGATCACAAGCTTCAACAGATTATTTTTACAAATCTCATTTCATTATTTTAAAAATGCATCGAGTCTTATTATTTCTTCTGTTACTTGGAATGTCTGAATGAATAAACAAATTTTAGTCTATCTTTGAAATTATCAACCGTGATAATAAATACATATTTAGATTTTCCTTATACAGCTTCATTGGTCTTTGAATGACTGAAAACATGAGTGTTGCTGTGTAGGTGCCATATACAAATGACCTCCAATCTTTGCTAAAACAATCTTCATGATTAAACAATTTCTACTATGTCTGTTGTGTCAAAATGAATTTTTGACTGGAACTTGACAATACTGACAAATATCCATGAAAACCAGATTTTGATTATACACATACTCCAAAGGAAATGAAACAGATGTTAATGCATGAAAATTAACTATTCAAGATCAGAATATCTCATATCCTTTTCCCATCCTGTCTCTGCTGCTGTTATCAGAAGCCTTACCAAACAGCGACACTGTTGACAGTTCTGTATCCAGGAGTCACCACTGTTGTAGGAAAGCTCCCCACTCTGATGTAAACATTGACTGCTGAGCCTTGGGTCACATTCAGGACAGCAAAATAGGTCAACGGTGGGATTTTCACAGTCACAGACCATTCTCCGGCACATCACATATCCACTCTGTTTGAAGACAGGCATAGAGTGATGGCAGAAATGTGACCAACTGGTATCAAAATTTTATATTTTGGCATGATTCTAAGTCACTGGCAGCTCATGAGTTTTTCCACTATATGATATCTTTGTCAACACACAATTCAGAGGCAGAAACAACAATACACATTCAGCAATTACCAAAAAGTTCCCCTGGTTTCTATACACATTGTTCATACAATCAACCTTCAGACAGCTCTCACTTATGTTGATGGAACCCATGGGTGTCTTTCCCAAGAGTCAAAATTTAATGGATTGCACTAAGTTTATGTCAGTCTCATATGGATGTCTAGTTGAGTATTGCTTAAAACTTCCAGATCAATCACTGTCTTCTGTAATTATTCACATAAAGAAGATGACAGGTAATCCCATGAAACTTGAGCTGCTGAAATGCTTAGGACTTTGTCAACAGTGTACTGGGCCCTAATTCTCCATCAGTGCTTATCATGGGATCAAGCTTCCCAGAGCAAACATTTGAGAAAGTTAAGCTGAATTACTCTGCAGATACAGAACCTGTTTCTATTTATAGCCATCTGCTAGAGACACTGACGTCAGTCACCAACCCAAATATGTGTCTAGATAATTTATTTGCATGAAAATGCTGTTACTCCCACCCATAAAACACAGGTGGCATCTCTACTAACAAAATAGTAATATCATCCTTCTCCCAGTATCATACAATAAACCTCCCATGGAAGCTCTGCTCGTTCAGGTTGGAGGAGAAATTCTCCCCAAAACCCTACACAATATACAACTTCATTATTCTGTAGCATCACAAACATACCTGAGAAGGCAACTAAACCAGAAATGTCACTTGAATCATGATGCTCTTCCCTACATCCTTACCACCATCTTACAGAAGCAGCTACTTCTATTTCTACCAACCTGGCATGAGCAGACAGAGCATCTGTCATTCTCCAGCACCCATATCTGACCACTGTGCTTGATTTTGCCTTCATGGATACAGTCTCCTGTGCAGTTCTTGCCATGGGGACATCGACAGTCGTACCCACCATCCAAGTTAAAGCAAACAGTGTCATTGGCACAGCTATGCCTTCCAGTTCCACATTCATCAATGTCTGCAAAAACATGCCATGTAACGCTCTTAGACCACATTCAATTAACAAAAATGTTCTTGCGGCAGTCAATATAAATTATTCTTGGCCATTACAGCCTTCAGCTGAAAATTAATTTGCACTTCACCAGAATGGGGAGAAATAACTTAAAAGTTCACAAAAAATATTTTTCAAATCACATCCACTCTTAAAACATGGTAATTTGAATTTACCTATTCATCTTTCTAAGTGAATGCTATTGAGTAACAGTTAAAATGAAGAAATCACAGGAAACACAAGAATAAAAGTAATTCTCAGCTCCTCAAAGAGCATTAGTTTATGGCAACCATTCATAAGACATGTTCAGTGAAACTGTAGAAAAGCTGCAGAATCTTCTTTTCAAAACTTTTTGGTGGATCCATCTAGTACATTTGAGTTCAATTCCTGAAAAGTGGCATCTGACCTTTTGATGAACATAAAGTTCATTTAAGCAAGTGCACCATGCTTTAAGTTGCATCATTTATTAGGGTGTGCAAACCAGAGTATTTTAATTATTCAAGTTGCAGTGACATCTACAGCCCTGGCATGGAAAATAAATTAAAATATATAATGTCTCCAGTGTATAATGGTAAATGACTTCAAAACAATCGTATCACAAAGAATTCAAGAGTACCACTAGAGGCCTACTTCGTCATGGTACATTCAATTATTTTGCAAGGGCAAACCATCAGCACACATTGCCTTCTATTTGAATAGTCTTTATTTACCTTTTGCAGCTGCCCATATGGAGAAAAAGGTATCTGGGAAAAAAAAAAGCTTTGAAAGGGCATAAAGTAAACAGCTATATGCAATAAAATGTGGAAAACACTACTACAAGACTAAAGACTAGATCTACGATGACTGTAAATATCAATACACTGAGTTCAACTCTAAATATAATTTCACAACAGTCTGGCCCAAGTCCTTAATTATGAGTTCATTAAAAAGTAGCATTGTGATATTTAACTGCCCAACAGATCAGTACAAGACAAAATAAATAGTATGCTCATGCATGTAGCTTTCACCATCAACATAAAAAGTTAAGAAAATACTCATCTTTGGGTTCAATAATGGAAATGAAACCCCCAATTCACCTCAAGCACATTCAGTTTAAAGCAAAATAACTCTATTATAATTTCAATTCCAAGTGCAGCTGTAGTCAAAAAAAAAAGTAAACAAGTTGCTAACATGAATATGAATTGGGATGAAAAACAGCAGGGAAATTATTAGAATTCCATTGTATAAATAAGTAGCATTGTGGGTTTCCTTCAAATCCTGTGCGAATCTCAATAAAATGTATTGCAAAATTACTAGGGCTTATGGGAAGGATGAGGAAAATGTCATTTGGGAAGAACTGAAAAGAAATTGATTGTTCATCTCTAAAAGAACATCAGCAAGAAGGGATATAACCAAGAAAATAATGAATACTCCAGAGAAGACATGTTGAAAGCTTTTGTTCTCCATATTGCCTAACACATGAGACAGAGGACAGTGAATGAAACTGAAAGACAATAAATTTAAGCCTGATAAAAGGAAATAACTTTTCATACAATGCCTAAACAAACTGTGACACTCACTGCCACAGAATGTTAAGAGGGGAAAAAAATAACTGTATAGACAAAAGTGTGTAAAGCTAGCAAGAATATTCAATTTGCATTGCTAACAGATTTTGGAAGAGATATTACATT
Source organism: Megaceryle maxima (assembly GCA_024605025.1). Lineage (NCBI taxonomy): Eukaryota > Metazoa > Chordata > Aves > Coraciiformes > Cerylidae > Megaceryle > Megaceryle maxima. Next base: position 8,976 of record JANHGN010008285.1, read on the forward strand.
TCATACATTAAGGTCTATGGTGCCCTTATTTACATATCAGATAATCCAGAACAGGCAAATCATCTCATATTTTCACATCTTTCACCTCATCATCTTCTGAAGCATGTGAATTCAGCCACTGCTCCGATAGGGCAGAAGATAACTGGGATCACAAACAGCAGTGTAGCTGTTTGCATGTTTTGTTGAAATGTCAGAGGCACATCAGATAGGGAAACCCACCTGAACAGTACAGATACGTGACTAGTGGAACAGACGGCCCTGCTGAGGCTGTCCAATCTCCAGCCTTGAAGGGTTTTGGACAAGTAGCTAAGAAGAATGATTTGAGTGATGCTTGTATGGGCGAAGCAGAAAAATGAAAGAGTTGATCTCTTTTTCCTCTATTTTCTCTTAAATCTATACTGAAAGTAATACAGTCTGGCAACTTAAAATTAAGATGTCCATATACTCAGTATAACTGGTTTTAAGTTATGCAATAAAGAGAACACCAATCCTATTTAAATATAATGATTCAGATCAACAGCAGGGTTCTCTTTATCATTGAAGTATTTTTTAATAAATTAATTTCCAACACTTATGTTGATTTGTTTAAACACTAAGTCTGCATTTGTCAGTTAAGTACAAGTGTACTTCCCAATTTTCCTTTCTTTCCCAGAAGAAAAATGGCTTCTGGGGTTTGCTTTTCAACATGGTAACTGTTAGTGCACTGTTACTGAAAATAATTGAGGTTTCATCACTGACTCTAGTATTGAGCTGAGCTTATCCAACATTAAGAATTTACAAAAAAATCCCACCCTTGGTTTTTTCAGTTGTCTGCTTCATGAAAAGAAAATGTTCTGGATAAGGCAATTGCAAATATCCCTAGTCAAAACAGGCATTATTTACATTCAGATTCTAACCTGATCAGAACCAGCAATGTGTTTATGATGCAGCAAGGGAAACACAAACTTTGCATGCATGAAATTATCATCTGCATTATTCATCCACATCACACTTCAGGCATAATCTGCAAAGAACTTACACACAAATCATCCATACTAAGCAAAACTTTGTTCAGCTTTTTTACTTTGGATTTATAATGGATGATGAATTATGTTACTGACATTTTGCTTAGAGCCATAACCAGCTCTCCAATTTCCATAACCATATGGACAGAGTACACTGGTCCCTGCATCTTTTGTGTCTGAAAAAGGGAGCAGGGAGAATTACATGGGGCATATTTCCAGTATATCCAGACACAGAGTCATGTTATTATCATTCTCTTATTGTTTAAAAACACACAAACAAAACTAAATAATTTACTTCAGGCTACTCACAACACAACGCTTAGGAAGGAAGCAGCTTGAATGTTATGACATTAGAACATTAAGTCTCAAAATACTTGGAGGTTTGCCTTAGAAAAAAAACCCTAACAAACAGAAACAAAACCTAACCAGTTATCAACTGGTAAAATGAGGACCAGTTCTTATTTACCTAACCTACACCAAAAATTACAGCAGTTTTGATCTGTCAGGCTCTTAAGGATTTTCCTTTTCTTACCACTTAATATTGCAATGACAAAGGAGTACAATGGATGAAGAAGTAGTAATACATGTTACAGAAAGCTAGGAGTTAATTGTATCACAAGTAATTTCATGCCTACACAGGAAGAATACTGGACTAAAGCCATACAAAATGGTGACAGTACCTGGAATGACAGAACTCCATTTGCAATATTTATGAAGAAAACTCCACAAAAATGGGAATTTCAATTGCCCCACCAGGTCATGACCCGAGGCTGTATTTAAAAGATATGCCGGCTGTTTTGTGGAACAGGTAGTCAAAGAATCCCAAAGGGAAGAAACACCATTTAACTTGGCCCTGAGCAGTGCGCAGGCTCTTTTTCAAAATGTCTCTGCTGAGCAACTACTCTATTGGTGACCAACAGTGGCCACAATGTATGAAAGTTCAATATCCTTAAAGGAATTTAAAAGGCTGCAAAAAATCTCTGTGGTAGTGCTTAGTTTCAAAGAGGAAATTATGTTAAAATGATGAAGTTTTAAAGAGTAATTAAAACTAGCACCCAAAAGCATCACGTTTTCAGACAGAAAGAAGCCTGTTTGGAGATACTGTATTTTAAATTCAGAATAAAAGTATACTATACTAATTAAAAAGACTTTAAAGGGGATATACATTTCATATACTGCAGTGCTTTTATTCAATAACTTCATGAGCTTCCTTGAATAATACATGCTTTTAAAGGAACTATATGCCTTGAAATAAAAGAAGGTGTTGACTCACAGATAAAGAGTGGGTTAATTAGTAAGTAATAAAACACAGCAACAAATGGTCAGGTTGTCACAATGGAAAGTTGTCTCAGGAATGTTCCGCAAGAATCTGTGTCAGAACATGTTCTGCCCAACATACTTAGTCATCTGGGAGAATAGACGAACAGCAACATGAAAAAGACTGTTGATAAGAAAGTATTCAAACAAAAAACCTGACAATTAAAGAGGAGTATTTCATGATACTAAGTAAGCAATAATATGTCAGAAGAGATTGACTTGTAAGGTGCATGGGGAAATACCCATTCAAAAATCAAATCAGTCTTTTAGGTCTGTTCTGGAAAGAGATTTTGCAGGTACTGTGGATAGCTCTAAAAAAAATGACAGCTCAATAGTGTTTTGGACAAAATACAATGTTAATAACAACAGATGAGAAAACTTACAATAAACTCACAAGGATCATGAACAAGGCACAATAACAAGAAAACCCTGCGTACACCTTGCTAGGAAGTGACAAAGGGCTCAGAGACCCATTCTGATGTAGATCATGGAAAGCTATAACCTTCCTCCTCTGATGAGGTATCCAGACTTATGTGCAGGAAGCACAAAAAGGTCTCCCTCAGACGTGATTTCCTACCAGAAACATTCTGATATCAGAGTGTCATCTATGTAAAGGAAAGATGAACACCTCTATCATGACAAAATATGCTGTTGGAAGAGATGGGTTGAGAGGGTGGAGAGTTTTTTTACTCTGAACAACGGAAGTCTCTCATTTACCTTACCTCTGAGGAGTAGCATTAGCTCAGGAAGATGACAGCGTTGGGATACCAGAGTACTTTGTGCTTAAGGCAAAAAAAGAAGGAGGGCATTTAATAGGGACCCCAAACTCATCTGAGCAGAAAGTTTGGTTTCTGTCTCTGCCCTATGTAAACCTATTGACTGATATAATCATTCTTCAAAGAGCAAATGAATTGTAAATAATTTATTTGTGACTTCATGCAAGACAGCTGTCAGAGCGCTTCGTGGATGTGGAAGATGAAAAGCTGAGACTTAACGCCAGTGAGACCAGCTTCACAGAAATGTTGTTTCCTGATACAGTAAATGTGTTCAAATTATTGTTTTATAAAATGTAGTGGTTGAGTTTCTGGTTTTTTAGACCTTTTATAAAAGATGAGAAACTCTGCCAATTTTGTACATACTCTCTCCACACTCCAGAACATTTAAATACTAATGTGTGTCCATATCTGCCTTCTGTTTGGTGATGCTTAAGTTGGGTTCCAAAACTCAAAATGAAGTCTTAATGCCTATGGCTCTGTTTGGGATGGATGGAAGCAAAAAGTCACTTTAATTATTAACCTTTTGTGATCATGAATAAAGGCAAAAGAATTTCGAGCTTTGTGAGTGCTAGTGAGATTTCCTGCTGAAGAGCAATGATTCTTTACTTCCTGCCTCCTTAAGTGCTATCAATAACAAAGCACCTGCTAAAGATTACCAGCACTATAGAAAGATTTAAATGTAAGACATCAAACTGACAGCAGTTTTTTAACTACAAGAAATTTCATGTACTAGTTAAAATACTGGATGTACTATGAGGTAAATGACAGTCAGCAATTTCTCTGCCTTCCAGATCCAAAGACATGGATGCTGATATGACCACATTGTACTTTGTTCATTCATTAAGGCTGTGGAGCATCCTGAGGCTTTTAATATGCCTCCATCCTTCATTATCCTGAATTGTGGAAAATACTGTTCAAGCTGAGCCTCAGATGTCTATGTTGTCAGGCAGCCTGCCCTATCAGACAGAGAAGGAAGCGATTCTACTTCTGGAAGCAGGACAGCAGAAAAAAACACGTAAGAAGACATTTCAGAACAGAAATTGTAAAATATGAGTTCACATACAGATAAAGCCTTACAACCAAAAAAGTTCCTTTTTGAATTGGGCATTCTGGTTTGATGCTTCCAAACCCTTTCATTTGCACCTGTCTCATTTAAAGAACATGGCACCTGCTGAGAGTGGAGGTATGTTGATCTCATATTCTGTATCAACAACAGATGGTACCTGCCAGATACTCTTGGTAAGTCCTAAGGGGCTGCATTAACTATGTGAGCTATTCTCTGGATGTGGGAGTATGCAAAATGCCCAACAACTGATGAGGTGTAACCTGAACTACTCTGGTACAAACCAATACAGCCTCTCTCTTCAATTGATTTTGGAAGCTTTTAGACACTGCAGGCAGCAAATTCTAAGGATTCAGGACCTTTCAGAGAACTGCAGAGCAAATATTAACTGGGTCTGAACATTCTTAGTTTTGGGGTTTTCCCTCAGAGGTAACAGATTTTTAATGCAATGAAGCTTGGGGCTGCAATATGTATTATCTTAGCCTAGCTCTCTTTTATGAAATGGTACAGCAGAGACAACTTTCAGAGCACCAATAAGACTATGTAAAGAAACTATAAAAAAAGCTGTAGGGGGAAAAAGAGGAAAGTACTGGGTAATATACCATGCTGAAAGTGACATTTACATATATATAAAATTTCGGACTTCCCAAAGCTATGCAGTTCTCAAAGACTAAGTGGCTGATCTTTCACTGCTTTTCTGGAAATATGATGATTTATAACATAATTCTGTTTCCAAGAGAAAAGCAGAAAGTGCTGGTAAGAGGTTGAAGCCCTACAGCTGCATTTCCCATCTTTTCTCTTGGTAATTGTTTATAGAGAGCACAGGTCTACCCAGGAGTATAATGTGAAGCAAAACATAGCAAAGGAATCTCTAGGTCTTCCATTGCCTGTAGGTAGAATAAAATGGGATTATGAATTTCTGCATTCAAGTACATTAGTCAAAACACTCGATATTCTCATTTGTGCCAAAGAAGCAGCAGTAGCCAAGGTCAATATATGCGTAAAACAGGCAGTTCAGCAACTATTAATTCATTATCAATCACTGTCAAAGTCAAATGCTACCAAGAAGCCTACCTCTAGCTAAGAATATTTAGTATTATGTCCAAATGGGACCACTTCCTGCAAAAGGGGTAGGTGCAGTTTTAGTATTCTGTTAAAATAAGGTTTTTAAGGAAAGGTTCCTGTACATCTGTGATCTTAACAGAGATGTTTCCACCTGAATTTTTATAATTGGAAGCTTTACTGAAGGAAACAATGAGATGACTAAGACTGATCACAGAAGCACTCTCTGTAGTACTATCAGCATATGTCCAGAGGACACAAACAGACCCAGATTTGAGGCAGACCATATAGGACAATCAAGAAAGAAAAGATTTGAACCAACACTTCCTTGGATTTAAAAGGTTTTCTGCACTGAAAGATGGAACTTATTTCAAAGCAACTAAAATGTACACAAGATGAACCAAAGACAAGCCTATTGATGCACTCTCTATAAAACACTGCTTTGAAGTAGAAAAGCAAAGTGGACAAGCCCTAGAAGAACAATTCTCCATGAGATTTAAATTCATTGTTCCACCAAGAAATCAAGGCAGGAGCAGTTTCTTGTCTGTGCAGTTCTGCATTGTTCCTTCTATGGCTCTGCAAGCTGTAGCACTTGCACAAGCCAGAAAGATTCAGAGGACACTGGTCCTGGATACAGCAAGAAGCTAATACAGTTGAAGATGAAAAACTGAGAACTAGATATTTGTATAGCCTGGATGCTGCTCCCCAGTTACATTGAGTATTTAAAAGATACCATCCACCAAGAGCTCAATCTAATCACATTTAACCAGGGGATACTGAAAAAGTGACAAAAGAAATCCATTTCTTATGTCTTTAAATCCAGTAGGGGAATCTCTCACAGTGGAAAGATCTGACAGCAGAGAAGCCAATAGCTTTTTGTGCTACTGAGCTCTGCTACTGGAAGTTCAGCTTTCCATAGTGTGATGGATTTTAGGCTGTCTCTTCGTACCTTTTCAGGTTATACTTTCTGTCTGAGACACAGTCTCACAGGCTTCAATCCAATAAAAAATGCTGTAGTAGGACTAATAAAATACCTATCTTTCCTGCCCATCTCAAGTTGTATTGCAAAGTTTGAAGCTGCAATCAGACAGAAAGCGTTCCACTGTTAGCGATAAGGGTTATCAGCAATGAAGATGAATTCCTGGCATCTGTGATTTAATTCTAATTACTTGATATCCTCTGTGTATGTTTAATAAAGAGCTGCTGTTGCTCTGTAGAAAAGGTCAAAACATTCTAATAATTGCCACTTCTGCATACATGTGGCAATCCCCATATTTCTTTTTTCCTTGGTTTTTCATTTGCTTAGAAATTGCTTCTTAATTGTTGCATGTTTGCACACATCTTAACAGTCTCTGTATCATGTATATCTCTTGAGACAGCGTGTGCCAAAACACTATCTTCAACCCATGAGACAAATATTATATTGACAATGAAGATAAAACTTGGGGTATTGAGAATATTTCCATAAGTGCCTGGCTAGAGTATTACCTGTGTCAAGAGTGGCAGAAGGGCAACATTATAATCAGAGGAATCACAACTTCTTCTTTGCACCTTCTTGTCCTAACACCCAGCCAGCTAACACTGACATTTAGTTAGGTCTAGACAAAGAAAGCTTGACTTATGAAAGCAGTGGCTGATTCAAATCACTGATTCCTCCTGGGAATACAGGCTTTCAGCTGTGGTGAAAATGTGTTGAAATAAAGTATTGATGATGGGGATATAGAAAAGGTCATTCTCGCTCCTGGAGAACTGTCTCTGTGTCTTCCTTAGTGAAATTAATTCAATTGCTTCCCTTTGGGACTGATGCAGCCCACCAATGTGAGTTTAAACAGCAAAGTAGGAAAGCTTACACTGTGTAAGCACTGAATATTTCAGTGTTCAGAGACAAAAGGAGAAAGGCTACTAATTTTGCCCTGAGTAGCCCATAGCAAAACAGACTAGTTTTGAATAACATTCCATACTAAGAGATCTGCATTTGAAAATAACTGTTCTTACTAACCCGCTGTTCTCTGTAACATTCACAAACAACAACAAAAAGCTTCCCATCTCTTTGTCACTCTCTTGTCCCCTGCACTTTCCCCCAGCCCTAAGTCTGCTGAACTTCCCAGTTTGTGAGGTTGCTTTTCAAATTGCAACCAACTACAAGCAGTTAACCTATGCACAGAAGCACCACAGTATTAACCCAGCTGTGGGTAAGAGTGCCAGGGCTGCATAATCATTTGATTGCATTCATCTTTGCGATGGGAAATATTTCTATCACAGACTATTTCAGTGTATAAGGAATGTAGTGGAGGAACTGAGGTCTGGATTGAGGACCATTTCTACATATAAAGAATCTGAAATAGAGATTACTGTGGAGTGATACAGTGCATGCTATCAACCCATGGGAAATCACTTATGCACAGAGGCAGATGTAGGGCCCAAGAAACTACACATTAAGCATGTATTTTAGCAAATCACAGAAATGATCACAAATTCTCCACCTATATGTTAGGAATATGCATAATTTATATTCTTTTGCCTTTTGTTTATGATGGTTTTTTACACTATGATTGCTTTGGGTCAAGGTTTAACTTTCATTGATATAATGTCTAAGACAATACTTGACCAGTAAAACCAGAGAGACTAGACATTACTGTAATCTGAGTCATAACACTACCCCACCTTTTTTAGATACTGACCTTCACAGGATTCTCCACTTGGTGAAAACATCCCATTGTCATGGTAGCCATCTCTGCATTCACAGTGGTACCAACCAGGCAGGTTAATGCAGTTAGCACGGCTGTCACACTGAACAAAGCCATCTGAGCATTCATCAATGTCTGTTTAGTAAGAACAACAAAATAAGGAGAAAATTCACACTGAGGAAATTGCTATATTCATCTGATGGAAGAACAACATCTCTGGGTTTCACAGAAGTATTTTCATTACTGACACTTGAATTTCCAGAATTATTTGCCATCATGTTTTTAATCATTTCCATAAGAGGATATGGCTAATGGTGTTTGCCCTGGCGATTCTGCTAATCCAAATAGACTGTTTACATACTAGCAACTCATTTTGTCATGATACATGATAGGTAATCTGACATCTATGTAAAATGCCCACTGTATGAAGAAAGGAACTGAAACCCAGTTCAAGAAATAAGATATTAACCCTTTGAGTAGTGCAGTCTGCTTGATAAATACAGATTGTTTCTAGGAGCCTATCAAAACACTGATACTCACTCTGGTCCTTGTTTATGCTCTTGGTGACACTGATTTTAGGATAGTGGGGTTCCCCTGTCTTGTGGAGTTCCTGTTGACTTACACCAGTGCCTCTGACTCTCAACATAACTAACTGCAGCCTCCTTTCACATCAAAGAGAACAGCTGGGATTCCAAGCAAATGCTTAGAGTCTAAAGATGAAATAAAACACCTTCTCCTCCTGCTGATAATTCCTCTGGGATGTGTGTTTCTTAAAGGATCAACTTCCACTGACTAAACTTCACAGAAACAACTCACCATAGCATTGTTTTCTGGATGCACCCTCTAGATCCAAAATTCACACAAAGCACATCCTGCAGACACCTGAACTCATGGACTTAGCAGAGAACTCTGTGATTCATTCATTTTCAGTGACTTCAGTTACACAGTAAGCTGTATTAAGGAGGTCCCTGGGTATGAGTGTTGTTAACAGTTAGGGAATATCAGGAGTATGGAGTCAAACAGGGATAAATCTGTGTCCTCCCTTATCAGAGTCATCACATAATCATTGTATTTTATACCAGAGGGTGCATACTTACTTGAGCAGTAAGCTGACTGAGAGATGTCTACGGATCTGGCAGAGAGAGCGATACAAGTGCAAACTGCCTTCACAAACAAAAATCTCTAAACTCCCCACCATGAGTTTGAATAACGCAAAAAGCCTCAATGTACTGTCCATTCTGACCAAAGTAGGGATTCTTGAAAAAAATTGAAAAAAATTCTTGAAAAGTCTTTCTTGAAAAAAATCTGTAAGAACTAAAATAACAAACTAAGACTCAAACTCTTAAAAGTACCTCAGCAGTTGATCTAGTATCCTCCAGGATGCAAAGAGGAAGGAGAGGTGTGATGTGACCACTGAGATACATGTAAAATGTGTCAAAACTCCTGCTCACAGTCCCTGTTAGCTCCCATTTATGTAATCTGTTATTTTCATAGGAGAAAGTGTAAAATGGCTAAGAAAATCAATTGTGAGCTGCAACCACGTAACAAATCTCTGGTTTTGAGAATGCTAATGTGAAAGTTCTACTCATTCCAGTCTCTTGTGAAATCTATTTAAACACCAATTTTAAGAAACCCCAAGGCTTCCTTATCATAGAATCAGAGAATGTTAGGGGTTGGAAGGGACCTCTGGAGATCATCAATCCAACGCCCCTGCCAGCGCAGGAACACCTAGGGCAGGACACACAGGAACGGATCCAGGTGGGTCTTGAAAGTCTTTAGAGAAGGAGACTCCACAACCTCTCTGGGCAGCCTGTTCCGTTGAAAACACTTTGTTCCTCATTTGAAGATAAGAAAATTAAGTAAATGGGGGGCACCTGCATAAACTGTAAGGTATCACTCAGTCATCCTCATTTGCTTTTGAGTTGTATTGTTCTTATACATGCCAGGGAGTAGGTGGGATATGCTTTGAGTATTTTATTTACATGCCAAATAACATCTCTTTGGAAAAACTGTACAACCATATCATGAGTGTATTGGTTTTAAAAACTTCAGAATTACGTGATAAAGTTTCATTAGAAAATTTCATTATGACATCTCAGTCTGATTTTTTATCAAGTCTCTAACCAGGCATGCCTAGTGTACATTACCGGTATTTATGATGATTAAAATTACCAGTCTTCCTGCTGGAATATTGCACCCAGCATATATTTTGCTGCTTTGTGTACCACAAATAAAGCCATAAGTCTCCACTGGTTTAAGACAGAGAATTTTCAACTCCACTATGAATTCCAGGATAATTATCTATGTAGTCCTGCTGAAGGACTGAGAAATGCCAAATATTTACAACCTTCTGCTGTTCAGTGTTCTCTCTCTCTAAATCAAGCCTAAATCTGGCCTTTTTCTTGTGAGCAGCCAGGAGCCAGTGGGACCTCAGAGGTGTTTGAGAGATCAGAAGAAGATCAATGAAAATTATGTTACTGTAGTGAGAAAAGGTTGGTTTGCAGTCTGTGCTATAGCTACTGCTATTCGCTCACTTACACACAGAATAAGGAATAGAAGAAAGGACTACAATCTAGAAATTCCCTTACCACTGGGGAATACGCTGCCTGGCAGAACAGAATCTAAATGTTCATGCTAAATGCTTGGGATCACCTGGTCATTCAAGATAACTTCTTGGGGTTGGCCAAAGCTACAACCCCCAGAGAATCAATGAAGCATGTAAACTCAGAGGCTGAAAGAGAAAAGCTGTTGTTCAGACTCAGCATGAATCTTCATAGTGGCTATTTAATAATGTGCATTAAGACACAGGATGGCATATATTCCTTCTTTGGGAAAGTGGAATGTATTTATTTGTGATGAGGTGGAGAAAAGAGTGTTATTTACGTCAAAGTAACAGAAATGAATTAAAGAAAGCCTGTGGTTCTCCCTTCAGAACAATTTATTTGTGGATCCGTAAGCCTTATAATTATAAGGATGGTATTGCAGGCACAGGCTGAATGCATTCTGATGAACTCACTCACTGATTATTCAGGAAAAACAAGCCTTGAATGGCACATCAGTATTGGTAAACTGACAACAAAAGCAGCTTTTCTGTATTTATTTACAAACCAGCTGACAAACCTATATTGCAAGAAATATTACTTGGGATGAAATGCTTTTACAGATGCCAATAAACAAAGAAGCACATTCTCCTGTTTTTCTTACAGCTGCATGCAAAGTTGAGCAGAATCACAGAATGGTTTTGGTTGGAAGGGACCTTAAAGATCATCTCATTCCAACCCCTCTGCTATGGGCAGGGACACCTTCTACTAGACCAGGTTGCTCAAGGCCCTGTCCAACCTGGCCTTGAATACTTCCAGAGAGGAGGCATCCAAAGCTTCCCTGGGCAACTTGTTCCAATGTCTCACCACCCTCACTGCAAATAATTTCTTCTTATCATCTGGTCTAAATCTGCCCTCATCCATCTTAAAGCTATTACCCCTTGTCCTATCAAATTAGGAATTATGTAAGAAAGAGTACCATAACAAGCATGGAGGGAAGCACACTGCTGAACTTTAAGAAATTACTCTTTCTTGATAGATTGTTAGCCTGAAACCATTGTATTGCATTGGAACCGTTGCTCCATCAATGCCAAGTAACTATTCCTTACATGATTTTGCAACAAAAAAAAGCAGCTCTCCTCACCACTAACTTTTCATGGCATATATCAGTGGGTTTCAGAATATACACATTCCTTATGCACAGAATTTTGTTCTAAATCTCCCAGATAATGCTGATCATTAATACTAGTAGGTTTGTTCTGTAATGGGACAAAATATAACTGTTGCAACTGTGTTAAACAAGTAAAGCAGCAGAAATGTGGTTTGCAGAGCCAAAGCATTGATCTCATGGAAAATTTCTTGACATTTGGATAAAAGGATTTCTATTTTCGAATGGGTGTAGCATGGCTCAGGAAGTGCTGCAAAAGTATCTACAACTGAAATTATCTTATTAGTATGGGAAAAGCAGTCAGAAATAATTTTTCTCTGTCCTATGGTGGAACATTCTCTGATGAATCATCTTGCAGCTGCTCAGTCAGAGGTGTGAGCTGACAAGAGAAGAAAAAATGATTGAAGTTTTGCTTGGTCAGTGGCTATGGTATATCAGTAGGCTATATGGCACATTAAGAGCATTAATGAAGTCCTGTTTGATGCTGCACTAGAAAGGCATGAAAAATGAAATACTACTCTACAGAAGGAAGTTAGTGAAAGGCTTTATATTTTCACTTATGAAAAAATTAAACAAAATGTTTAAGTACAAGGAAAGGAGGGATGTATTTTTTTCAATAGCACATGATGACATTCTTAAGCAAATGAAACAGGTATCTTATTATAGGACAAGGGGCAAGAGGTACAAGCTGGAACAGAAGAGGTTCCACAGAAACATAAGGAAAAACTTTTTCACGGTGAGGGTGATAGAGCACTGGAACAGGCTGCCCAGAAGGGTTGTGGAGTCTCCTCCTCTGGAGACATTCAAAACCCACCTGGATGTGTTCCTTTGTGACCTGCTCTAGGTGGTCCTGCTCTGGCAAGGGGTTGGACTAGATGATCTTTTGAGGTCCCTTCCAACCCTTAACATTCTGTGGTTCTGTGATCCTGAGCATGCAAGTTCTGCTCTTTAACTGGCTATAAGAAGCTGTGGCAGAGTGGTGAAAGAAGAACTGAAGCCCCACTCTAATAAAGTAGACACACAGTCACAAGCAGTTTGAAACTAAGTACTGTATACACCTAGCTCCCTTGACATGAAAAAAACTTGCCTTTCCAAAATACCTTCTTTATACCTCAGAATCACTCATTTCCTAAACCGTGGCAACAGTTTTAGCTATTATACCCCTTGTTCTTGGGGAGACTGAGAAAACGGCTCCCTGAAGAGTAAAATAAGATCATTAGCAAATTATCCACTGGTACAGCAAGAAAAAAAATGGAAAGCTAGCTGTCTGATGAATATTATTAGAGAATTTCTATATAATAAGAGCTTTTGAAGATTGAAAGTGGTATAAAATTGCCAATTTGAAAGATAGCAGTACTCTTTCATCCAGCAATAGCACCAAGCTCTCTAATGTGGTCAAGCTGCACTCAACAAAGTGGGGGAAGAGAGGAGGGGGTTCTATCATTTTACATTACTCACTTCAAGACTGAAATATTAATCATCAAATCCTCCTCTTAGAAAAGCCTGTATGCCACCACCAAGCACAAAGTTACAGAGACACAGCACAACTTAGTCCAAAAAGCCCTTTTTTCACAAACTTCTATAACCAGGTCAATACAAATCAAAACCACGGTAGCCTTCTCCTGTCAAGGCAATGCCACAGAATGGCAGCTGTGAATACTTAGAATTTAGTTATTTCTATCCTGGAAGTTTTTCTAGGACAATATAATACATGGCACTCAGCTAAGACTGCCAATTAACAGAGACTCCCAAATGCAATAATCTGTCCCAGTGCTAATTGGGTTATTTTCCCCAGATATATTTATAAAGATTAATGAGCGGCCAGCAACTTCCATAATATTCAGTCACTACCGACTTAGCCTAGATTTGAGATTTTATTTCAAAGGCAGCAGCCTTTCCAGCCTAATGATAAACTCCAGAGCTGCCCCTATCGCAGCCCCATGTACAGTATAAATAAAATACCAACACTGAAAGAAAAATGATTTCAGAAACAGATCACTGAAGAAGTGGTTTAGGAGACTATGAAGATGTTAAAAAAGATAAATCTTCAATTTCGTTTTGTGTGGTTTTGTTTGTGTTTTTTGGTTTGGTTTGGTTTTTTGTTGGTTTTGTTGGGGTTTTTTTGTGGGTACATTTGGAACAGTCAGACTCTGATATGCCTTTGCATATGTCAACACATTTTCATGTTATGTCTGGCTTAGATACAAAAGGCTGTGTCTCAAGTATTTAGACTTATGCTTATATACCAGAATGTCCAGTATGATTAAGATGATGTCTGAGTTATCTGATTTTAGAAAATAAGTATGCAAGGGGGAACGGGCCTTGATCAGTAGGACAAAATGGAAGTTCACTGTACTGCATAACATATCTGCTGTCAAAACTCAATTTTCTGGAGTAGCTTTGAAAAGGATTGATTATCTCTCTTGTAAGTTCTAGAGTCCCATCTCTCATATTTGAGAAAAGTGTTTGTGTTAGTTTTCATGTGACAGCAGATTTAAAATATGATGATACTTGAGAAGATCCTGCTGTTCAATCAGACCTTTGATTTGAGATCTTATGCAAAAACCAGGTCCCAGCGGAAAAATACAAGAGCCTGAAACTAGTTCAATATACTGGAGCTATCTTCTTGTTAAAACAAAATAACAGCTTTGGGGATTTCCATCCCACTATATTCCCATATACCGCATGCATATGAATATCATACAGTGGCATAAAATAAAAAAAATAAAAAAAAAAACCCCAAACCCACAACATTAGAGAAGCTGAGACTGATGAAATAATCCAGGAAGATATCAGTTTTGCCAAAACCCAAAGTTGTCTGGAATGCCTTTTAAACCTGTTTTGTAAAGTCTGTTCAGCTCCTTTTTTCTAACACTGCTGCTGATTCCCAAAGAACTTTCTTCCTTGGTCAATAAAAGTCCTAGAGCCTTATTTTGTTTACAATCTCACTCTGATTTCTCCAGCTTCAGTAACTCTTTAAAGATACAATATCTTAGAACATGTTTTTTTGCTGTATGGGTTCTTACACTAGTCCCCATTAAACCATAGAATATGCTTGATTTTAACTGCATTTGCATCCCAACATTTCATTCAGTTACAACTTTAAATCGTGAAGGGTCAGATTACAGCTGGACTGTGGGGAACAGCAAAGAGGAGTCACCCATAATTTTATTCTAGCATAACATAGTTCTGTGAGCAAAAGGACTTTGTCTGCACAGCATTATAAACACCAGTTATCTCAGATACAGCCTTCAGAGAAGAGTGAAGAGCATGGCCTTTCCTCTCCCTGCTCCCCAGGATAATGAATTAGGCCCATGTTGGAAAAAATGCATTTTGAATGCCTTTGGAATTTCTGCTTCTATCTCTATACCTCCTACATCTAGTAGAAATTCTGGCTGAGTCACCTTAAAACCATAATCTGGCTCAAAGGGCAGAAAACCAGAGCTGGAACTATAAATGCCATGCTAAAAATTGCTTCAACAGGTTGAGTCAGTCATTCAGGTATGTTCTTCACTAAAAGTTTCCAACTGTCATGTTACATGAAAAAATAACTATTGTTGAAACAGGCCAAGTTGGTTAGGGCTTTTTGTTTGTTTGTTTTCTTTTTGTTTTGTTTGTTTGGTTCTTTTGGTTTTTTTTAAATCTTAGCAAGAGCATGATTGCATTTTTTAAAGTACCCTGTCCATGGAAAACTAATTTAGTTCCATTAATGAAAAGGAAGCAAAATGTGATTGAGGATGTAATACGGAATTATAGTTCATTAATTCTTCAAGTATGCAATTTTCCAGACTCCTGATCCCCCATTGATTTCTGCACACCCCCATAGGTCCTGCTAAATGCCAGCAAAAAGAAATTCAATCGTGTTGTTATTTCATGTGTGGCAGTGGCGGCACTCCAAAATTAGATAGAAGCATTATGAAAGGGAATTTTCCACTGGACTGCTTCACCACACAGCCATGTTAACAATTCTTTGTTATCAAAAACTGATCAATCACAGACTCCACCAATAACTGAAACTAAGGCAGTCCCTCATTACACACCCAAGATCATCAAAGGCTGTGATATTTGTAACAACTGAACATTATAATTCAGAACACCTAATTAGCCATGATGAACTAGGTACGTCCATTAATAGTGTAAAAAAAAAAAAAAAAAGTTTTTTTTTCAACAAGTTTCTGTGCAAAGAAAGGCTAATTGAGAGGTATTTGGCTTCTATTTCTAGTCATTGACAAAGATGTGTTTTTGCTTTCACTTTGTCCATCATTTTCAGTATAGCACCTCATCTTAACTGGAACACATACTTCTCTTTCCTCATTAGTTCTATCTTGAAAAGAAAAGCAACTATTTTCATCCAGATAGCAAAAGCACTTTTATACATTGAAATACATAGATGAACCCACTTTAGATACCTACTAGTGTCTGTAAGTTACATAGCTCCATTTGTACATCAGAAATAGGACTAATGCATTAGTGCTACTCACTAAAGGTGTCAGAGTAGACAAGTCCTAAACAAAAGAGAACAAATTTGTCTGAAAAGAGACCTACTTTTGCCAGCTGTTCTCTCTTTTCAAATGGGTGAGAAGGAAGCTTTTACTTGTACAGTTCCCTCAAGTGAGGAGTCAAGTCAGTCATAACCATAAGTAGGACTTTTACATATATGAAGCAATGATGCAACCAGCATATTCTCAGCTTAGTTTGGGTTCAGCTTTGCAAAAAGTTGTTTCAGATCAGCTCTGGTATGAATTACAGTAAATTTCATGGTATGGACAAGAAGCCACTTAAGCAAAACTAACAAAGAACTGACAAAGTAGCTCAAAAAAAAAGTTTTGGTTAGGGATTGAGATGTGTCAGCTTGGTGTGAACTTTGACTGGACATTAGGGAAAAATTTTTCACAGAAAGAATAGAGACACTGGAATAGGCTACCTAGGGAGGTGGTTGACTCACCATCCCTGGATGTGTTTTACGGGTCATTTAGATGTGGTGTTGAGGGACATGGTTTAGGGGTGAACTTTGTAGAGTGGGGTTAATGGTTGGACTTAATGATCCCAAGGGTCTTTTCCAACCTGAATGATTCTATGATTCTATCAACTTGTTCTTCTGATAGGGTCTTCTACGCTTTGGTCAGGGTATCACACATATTATATGTGTGCTTAGGTTTAAAACATTCTTACCCATTTCTTACCAGTGACTTGTTATCATGACTCTCAGTCCATAGACCAGTGACCATTAATTTACACTGCTGCTCCTGAAGTGTAAAATCATGTAGAGACTGTACAAAATTGCTGAAGCACAGAAGAGGAAAAACCCACACTGTTCCTTTGCTTAGGCTATAAACATATCATTGGAATGTATCTGCAGAGACTGCAGACTCTCTCATGGTGACAGCAAGAGGAAGGGCTCCCTAGGGATATGGGGCAATGATTGGCAGTGTTATAGATTTCAATTCCACTAATAGTTGAATGGCTTGTAATTCATAACAGAGAGAGCTTACAGTGAGTGATGAAGGTCATCCCTATCTCCCTTATATAAGAGAAGGAAATTCTATTATAATGCTGCCCAGCTGCACTATTCATATTCTATTTATAGACCACTGTATTTTAAGAACCTAATTGAAATTTTAGTTTTTATGTTTAGTAAAGGAGGTTTTTTCCCGTAGCAAATAATAGCTAAGTAGTGGATGCATTTTGATGTTTTTTAACAAATAACCAAAAAATTCCTGTCTCTTCAAAGCTCTTTTGTAGCACTCTCTCTTCCCTGGCTTCTCTTTATTCTTTTAAGTTGCTACATATAGGATTGTAGTGTTGCAACAGGCTAAAGAAAATATAAAGAGAAGAAGATAAGTACTAGTATGTGGCTCTTCCACAGAGAAAAAAATCTTTTGTTATTTAAAACTGACAAGGACTCTGAGGGAGGAAAGAAGTAATACGAACCCAAGAAACTGTCAGGCAAGAAAAATGAAGGGAGAAAAAGACATAAAGGGATGAAGCAGCAAAGCACCTTAAGCTACAAAACAGAAAGGATGAGCTAAGCAGGGTACATGCCTAAATCCAGAATGCTCATCAAACTCAATATAGGCATTTTTTACTTAATTTCTCTCAAAGATTTACTTTGTGAATAAATAAAAGTAAAAATGTAAAGCAAAGTAAAACATTCCAAGCTTCTAAAGTCACCAGCGCATGTCTTACTGCTCATTTTTGAGCTTATTTTTCATATCTGAGGAAAACTCAAGTGGTAACAGGGATTAGGATGACCTCCCTTCCAGACACTGCAGTGAAGTAAAAAGCATCTCATCCAGAGAAACCCAGCTTCCCTCTTGGCCTGCTGAAGATTTCATTTGTTTACTCTCACAGACAACTTTTAAACCTTTTTCTGCAATTTAATGAGCTGGCCATTTTAGAATATGTCCTTTTGGAAAGACAAAGTGTTTTCTTAAGTTTTATGAATTGGCTGCTCTTCCTACTCAGAAAAAATATGGTATAAACCCCACCCTGTCTTCTCTCAGCTACTGATATAATTGAACAGAGAAGCAAGGGGAGCAGATATGAGATGACCTAATGGTTATCTGGACTTTTACGTTCACTGCCTTCTTATGAAAACCTTGTCACTGACTCAACTTTCCACACGTCTTGATTTCCACATCTGTAAAATGGGGAAAGTGCTTCTACCAGCTCTCTGGGGTTTTTTTGTACATAAAAAAACTCTGGGTGAAAAACTGTAAATAACAGTGCTGATTTGGTAAATAACACGTGATAATGCCAAGGCATGGCTTGGGGAACAGTAACATCCTGGGAAACAGAAACTACAGAGAAGCCAGCATGTTTTGAGGAGAGGTGAGAGGAAGAGCACTGAGCTGTAGAGATGGATGCTTCACCCCTTGCCCTTTCTCCCCCTCCTGCTTTATTTGGTAGCACAGACAGATTGTACAAGTCACAAGGACATTCACTTAAGTCTTACATTATTTGTTTCAAACAGATCTCACTTTTGTAGACCAAAAGGTTTTATTTTTTTGTAAAAATATAATAGCCTCCTGTAAGTTCTGCTGCACTCTAAGGATTTTTAATTTTTATGGGTATTTGAAAAACTGGTTAGATACAGCACCAACACATGTAATTAACTTCATATTATTACATGTGTTCAGGGAAAATATTTGGAGAAAGGGAGGAGTAGGAAGCTGTTTTGTACCCCAGCATGTTGAATTTCAGAATCTCATTTACAAACAGCTTATCTATATCATATATGCCACATTTGTAACCCATCTGCTGGCTGCATATGTTTATTTTTCTGTAGCCTAAATTAGCACTTAGAACACTGTTAAAATAGAGCATTCCTTGCAGGAAAGGCTTGTTCTCCAGGGGTTATCTGAACATCTCTCTACTACAGTCTCTGAGACTGCCAATCATATTTTCTTTTTCTGTTTTGAACTTCCGTGTAATAGCAAAAATGAAAACTTGTTTTTTACTGACAAAGTTAGCTGAACTTTGCTGCAAGTATTAATTACAACAATTCAAATGACAATCATTAATTCTTTGCTAATTTTTATTGGTATTGTGAAATATGCAGTATTATTTCTCTTCTCAGCAACAGTCCTTTCTGAATCTAATGATACTCTTGAACTGTAAACATCACATGCCCAAGTTTTCTAAGCTTATTTATGACTAAAATCCTTCAAAGTTAAGATTTTTTGTTTGTTGTTTGTTTTGTTTTTATTTTCCTGAGGAAAAGGATCTTCCAAATTCTTTCAGGGTGGAGGAGGACAAATAAAATTTAGCCACTTTACACCATTTACACAAATGAATGGATAAATCTCAGCCAAGACAAAGGGGACAGAGATGGCTTTTGTACCGGGGGGCTACAGGAATGGCTTCTGTGGGAAGCTGCTAGAAGCTTTTCCTATGTCTTACAGAGCCAAGTTGGACCTGCCACTGGACAAGGCCAAGCCCATCAGCAACAGTGGTAGCGCCTCTGGAATAACATATTAAAGAAGGGGGGAAAATAAAACAGGAGCCAGAGCAGAGATTCCCTTGCAGCTTGTGGTGAAGACTGAGGCAAGCTGTCCCCCTGCAGCCTTAATGGTGAAGCAGATATTCACCTGCAGCCCGTGGAGTACACCACACTGGAGCAGGTGGATCCCTGAAGGAGGCTGTGACCCTGTGGGAAATTCTCACTGGAGTAGGCTTCTGGCAGGACCTGTAAACCTCTGGAGAGAGAGAAGCCTACAGTGTAGCAAGTTTTCTGGCAGGACTTGTGACCCTGTGGGGAACTCACACTGGAGCACTGTTTCTGAAGGACTGCACCCCACAGATAGGACCCATGCTGAAGCAGTTTGTGAAGAAGAGCAGCCCATGGGAAGGACTCACATTGGAAAAGTTTGTGGGGGACTGTCTCCTATGAGAAGGACCCATGCTGGAGCAGGGCAAGAGTGTGAGGAGCTCTCCACCTGAGGAGGCAGGAGTAGCAGAAACAATGCGTGATAAACTGACCACTACACCCATTCCCCACCCCCCTGTGCTGCTCAGGGGGAGGAGGCAGAGAACTTGTGAGAAAAGTTGAGCCTGGGAAGGGAGGGGTGGGTATAAGGCATTATAAGACCTAGTTTTATTTCTCCTTATCCTACTCTGATCTGATTGGTAATGAATTAAATTTTCCCCAGAGTGAGTCTGTTTAGCCCATGATGGTAATTGCCAAGTGATGGCCCTGTCTGTATCTCAACCCATGAGCTTTTCACTATATATTCTCTTCCCCGTACAGCAGAGGAAGAGGAGTGACAAAGCCACTTTGGTGAACATTTGGTGTCCAGTCACAGTCAACTCACCACAAATGTGACAGCAGCATGGACAACCTGCATTGTAACTTAATTCCTGACAGACTATTGGTCAAATTCTATGTAGTGTTTGTAGTTTACCATTTTCCCAACTGACTAATATCCCCATCAAATCTGGGTTGTTCCTCTCACAGAATGTAATCATTCATGAGCTTTCAATCTTCACCTCTTTGCTTCAGCATAGTTGTTTAAAATGGAGTGAGGGACATGCCTTTTGCCACCTAAAATCCCTGAAAGCAAAGCTGCTACTCCATCATGCATTCCACATGCTGCACTGTCCCCTGCCTCTGTGGAACATCAACATTAAAGGAGATGTCAGTTAAAAGAGAGGTACAGTCAGGAGAGAGTTAAAACCTTTGCATCTACTTAGCTTCTGCCAGTGTTTGCTCTTGTCTGTCTGCCTATCTTCATAATATCAACTGAAGCACTATTAAAAAAGTGGATATTGCAGTATTTGCCTCGTTAGTACTCAGTGTTTCTTAAGATGTAATATATCAAATGCTTTGCAGTGACTTTAGACTTAGGCAAAGTCAAGAAATTTTTGATGAAGTCATTTAAATAGCTTAGAAATACGCATCACACTTGAGATCCTTCTGGGGGTAAAGCCTCTTTTGAAATCAACCATATCCTGACTTTTTTCAAACCATGGTATGCCTATTACTTCTAAAGTTACACGGATTAGTAGCAACTTGTTGCATTTTTACAGGTGTTGGACTGAGCAGGTGTTCACCTAGACTACTAATTAGGGGGGGGGAGGCAGATGATTTATGAATAAAGCTATGAACACATTGCATGCTATAGTTCCTTCAGACAAACTCTAACTGGATAGGATTCCTGCTCACCCAAGGCCCGACTTCAGAAATATATTAAAGGGTGAGCATTACAACAGCACACTTCATGGTCCTTGTTTTCCATATGGTGGGTCAGAGATACCAAAATGGTTTTGACCATCAATGGCAGAGTTATTTTTGCATCAGCACAAAATTAATAATTTAGAATGACTCATTACAACCTATTATTATTGTTCCTTATCAGAAATTAACTAGAGAAACTGGATCAATATGCAAAGGCAGCTCATTAAAAAAATATAGTTGTGTATGTCATGAGAACTGTATCAATTTGTATCAGTTGCATATGAGGCCCTGTTTCAGTGAAATGAAAGCATGAGAAGGACATCAGTTAGGAAAACAGTTATTTAAAGCAGGTTTGTCTAGAAAACAAAACAGATGAGGAGTAAAAAAACCCAAAAACCAAAATAATGACTAATTTTGAATTTCTGGAAGATTATTCATAAAGATAATACTCTATATTTTTAATAAAATACTTTTGGCTGACTACAGAAGAACATAACTAAGGAAAATAAATCATTTCACCAGCAGAAATCTACAGGACTTCCAGTACCAGATTTTCAGTAATACCCACACAGCTCCAAGCCATAAGGTACACAATAATTCCCACCTTACCACACTCAGTCTTGGGGAGCTGAAAATGCATAAATATAATAAAAATAATAAGCCATAAATTGCTTCCTTTCATCCTTTCCTTTTTTCCCCTTTCCTGTCCTTTTTCCCCCTCCCCTCTCCTCTTTCCTCTCCTCTTTCCTCTCCTTTCCTCTCCTCTTTCCTCTCCTCTCCTCTTTCCTCTCCTCTTTCCTCTCCTTTCCTCTCCTCTTTCCTCTCCTCTCCTCTTTCCTCTCCTCTCCTCTTTCCTCACCTCTCCTCCTCTGTTTCTCCAAACATATCGTGAAAAAAACTCCTGACCAGAACAGAAACTGTGAAGATGATGGCTCGTGATTTTATGCAAAGTGTAGCAACAGGAGATTAAGAACAAAAATATAGGAACCAAAAGTTACTTTGCATTCTCTGCTCTAGAGCAGCCAAAAAAGAATTTTCAGAGACTTTCTAGGAATTTCACATTTGACAGAACTAATCAGGCCTGCCTGACTGCCTGCCTGGAACAGTTACTCTCTATTAGAAGGATATTTCTCTCTATTAATTATCAGTCAGAAGTATATACAATATATTACAGCCTGAGTGTTTCTTCATAAGAAATATATTAACCAAACAAAAAAATGCAGAAGCATGTAAGCAGTGCAGATGTCCGAACTCACAGTACTACTGTTCTCAAAAACTATTTATTTGAATTTCAAGCAAGACCAAAAAAAACCCCAAAAAACCAACAAAAACCCCCCAAACAAACAAAACTAATAAAAAAAAAAAATTCCAAACCAAAACAACAAACATACCCCAAAAAATCAACTTTTCAAAGGAGTTGGGGACACCACAATGGTACTGGATTAGATTATTCACTGGGGCACTGTTCAATATTTGAATCATTGCTCTTAGGCATTATTTGCCTACAGTAGCTCAGAAGGTAAAATTTAATAGTTTTCACCCTGGGCAACAGGAAAATTGCATAAAGTTGACCATGCAAATTACTATGTCAATTTGAGACTACTCCTTACCAGTACCTGTTCAAATATCAAGTCACCTTATATTTTGAAAACACTAAAAAATTTTGCAACCACAGGAAGAGCAGAAACGTCAGAGGACTGATATACTGGTATGGCTTGGTAAGGAAGTAACTCATACAGTCATTTCCCACTAACTGCTCCTCAAGTCACCAAAAAATTCTATGTGAAGGTGCTTATTTCACATTGCATAATTGTAGTTCAGTGACAGGACTGCAAAGCACAAATTAAGTATTTAAAAATTCATTATTAGGGTTCTGTACCAATTTATTGAAAAATTATCGTAGTGACATATCAGTCTTTTTAAGTCAGATTAGCTCTTATGGTTAAAGGAGAAACAGAAGTTGATGTTATAGGATGCTTCCCATAAAAGTTTCTCCATGATTCTACTATCTGCTTTTCCTACAGCAAGATCACATTTAAAATGGATTCATACAGAATAAGATGCAGCATCACTAAACACACTAGTTACATGCATTACCTCACTAAACCAAGGCTAGCTCTAACAACATAGTTCTTGCCTCTGAAACCAGTCACTGACATGCAAAGCAGCCATCTCTGAGGGGTCCAAGGCTATGACACAGACCACTCATTACCCAGCCTGTGCAAGCTGGGTAATGACATTATATAGCAAAGATGCGAGTTATAAAGATGCTCTAGTGGGAGGTGTCCCTGCCATTGGCAGGGGGGTTGGAACTAGATGATCTTTAAGGTCCCTTCCAACTCTGACAATTCTATGATTCTATGTTCAGCATCCTCAGCAAAATCATTACATTATTTGCAGCAACTGGGTCCTGTTTCTTTCTGCTGAAATGGAAACCACTGAAAATCTTGATTAGATGCAGGTGTGTGGAGTAATGCGGAAGTGTTTTAATTTCTGAGATTTGGCTCTTAAGAATAGAAAGTACAGTTAGATCCTGACTGTTACAAGTTTAAGTTAAGCCAGTTCAAACAGGATACTGAGAACTCTGTGTCTCCATCTACATTTGAGCTATGGCTGGAAAGGCCAAACTTACCAACCCAACATGCCACATAACCAAATTTCCATAGGGCAGGAAGCCAGGACAGTTGCCAAGGAAATGGAGAACACATGGAAGGACTCAAGGAGGAGAAAAGGCAGTGGTTTCTCAAGGCTAGGGCAGCTAAATCCAGCAATAAACTGGGCATATCACCTCCAGCATCTCTTTCACCTCCCTCCCACACCTGGGGCTCTGGGTTACACTGGGACCTGACACCACAGCCTCCAGCACTGCTGCAGGGATACAGCAGGATGCAGCCCAGCATGTGAGCCAGATCTCAGCAGCTTGCAAGCCACAATTTGGATTCTTTGGGTTTTTGCTCCTGAGTGATCTTTTTTTTCTTGCACCAAGGGAAAAATTGTGAATAGCTTACAAACCCTGAAAATTACTGATGGTGAAATGCCAGACTCGAGTGACTCCAAAAGGCCTGACTTTGAGAATACAAAGAATTCACACTGCACACTGGGATCTATTAAAATGCTTTACACTGCAAATCATGCTCAAGTACTATTTGTTTGTGAAAGATTGATCCAGGCTCTATAGATTAACTCAATATTTTCTTATTACTGTGAATTCAAGTCAGCCCTTTAATGTAATTAAAACAGCTCCTGCTGAAAGGATCTTCTAAGTCTCATACTCAGGAGCCTCCCCAAAAACAGGACCCTGAATTTTCAGGACACCAGGATCCAAACAAGCAGGTGGGCTATGAAAACCAATGAACTATGGGAGGCATCCCTTCTTCCTACAGCTATTGTTCTGAAGGGCCCATACCTATGCTGCCTTCTTGTTTGCTCCAATTTCATCTTGCTCCCTTCTTTTCTTTCCTCCTTCATTAAAAAGCTCAGAAACCCCTTAAGAATTTCAGAGAATAGAATGATTAACCCTAATATGCTTCCTGCTCAAGGAGCTTTTATG
This sequence comes from Megaceryle maxima, assembly GCA_024605025.1. Classification (NCBI taxonomy): domain Eukaryota; kingdom Metazoa; phylum Chordata; class Aves; order Coraciiformes; family Cerylidae; genus Megaceryle; species Megaceryle maxima. The sequence goes on from JANHGN010008285.1 coordinate 33,819, forward strand.
TCATACTCATTTATCCCAGCATGCAACCAGCTTCCCCTGGTTAGACTATGAACTGCTGAAGGGCACTTCTCTTACTCTAGGTCTGTGCAGGACCTGGCATACTTGTATCAAAAATTTAATCCTGTTGTAAATCCCAATACGACTATTAGTAATTTAAATCTTCATTGTAAAAATAAAACAGAACAAATGGCAAACTAAGTTGTTAGGAAGTTTTGACTGTGATACTTTCATAGCTTAGAGAGACTTTTCATTAGATTGGATCCAAGAGTTTTTAAGAGTTCTGCCAAAAGTAATTCCAATTCTTACAGAATTGGTTCAATGCTCTATGGGCTTCAAATGCCATTTGTGTCACAGCTTTAGCTTCAGAGCCTATCTGGCCACACACTGATTGTGGTTGTCTTAGTTGAATGCAAGGGCTCAAGGGTTTAAATAGAAGCATTCTCTTGTGATATTAAAAGTACTAAAATTCTTAATTTTTGCAAAATCAGCAAAGTTCACAAGCTTTCTAGTTACTTTGACAAAGCCTTCTATTCCAATACCAGTAAAATTATTTTTCTAATAACTGGTGTATTAGAATTCAAAGGTATTCACAAACTGCTTTTTTAACAGGAATAATAATAGTCTTCAGTAATCTGAAGCCTGCTATTATCATGGTCAGTGGACTTGAATGAATTAATTTAGATTTGCTGTAAAGAGTAACAGTCATGCATGCTAATTAATTAGCTTATATAGAAAGTGGCACAAAACTCTAAATAGATCTGGTCTATAACAATTATTTACCAAAATCACTTGGCTGAGTTGTATTTCAGTACTTTGAACTACAATTGTTAAGCACAAAGTTGCAAAAATTTGTCTTAGCAACATCAACAATTTTTCCTTTTCTATGAAGGACTCACAACTCTTATGGTATTTTTGTTTGAGCTTTCCATATGTGGAAAAAAAAAAAAAAGGAAAAAAATACAGAAAAGAGCCTAATAATGTGTTCCTTGGATATGGCTATTTCTGATAATAGATCAGATAACAGAAGCTGATCTCACATACCTGATGCTCACCATTTTTTTCATAAATTCAGTTACACATTTAATTAAGCCAACAGTTAGTAATAATGTATAGCAGGATAAATGTAGAATCTGTAAGTTAAACTTCTTCTCAGCAGTTCCTTTCAAAGGTAACAACTTTATGTGACAGTTTATTTTCAGGAGTTTGCCCCAGGTTGTTAAATAACAGGAGGACATGACTACCATGATATCCAAGGAAAGTTCATTATCAGGAAATACACGTAACTATGCATAAAGTAGCCATATACTTCCATCCATCCTGTTAACAAAAACTACATCAAAACAATACTAGTAGCAAAACTTTGCTATTTGATCTCATGCATAATTAAAAGTGGACCAGGGGAATATACAAAGCACAGAATGAGCATGTGAACTCAAAAAAGAAGCTGACAAGCAGCAAAAATGCAGTAATCTTCTACACATGCACTAGCAGATATGCCTATATAGTACAAGAGCAAATCCACTCTTAAAGCTCTGTCATCAAATTAAAGGGAAGTTACAGTAACATCAAGCAGATACAGCAAAGTCATCCTGTGTTGCATTCTAAACCAAAACACTTTTCATATACAATTTAAGATAGCATTTAAAAATACCCATTGAGGAATTCAGTGTTTTACAACCAAACAAGATGATATTACACCAGGTATTTTGAAAAACAAAAAATAAGAAGCACAAATATTTTTAGATTCCCTTGGTAGTTAGTCTCAGCTCTCCATGTTGCAGGAGTTTGCTCTACTGGGTTAACTACTACTGTGCCTTGTAAGGCTTGAAAATCTTTTAACACAGAAACCTCACTTCCCTAAGCCAATGAATTCATCCCCAGTGTTAACAATGCCTCAGACCACATCCTTCAGGAAGAAAAATAGGAATTCTCCCACATTTCACTGTTCTACTACCAATTAAAAAAAAAAAAGGGGGGGGGGGTGCTGGAGGTTGATATATCTGCACATGATTCTTACACCTGCTTCCTCATTCCACTGATCCAATTGCACAGGACATGGGCCATGATTACTCTAAAAGGCTTCCAACAGTGTTGTTGCATCTAAGGTGTTGTAATAGCTGTTAACTGCAAGGCGTACACAGTAAATACCAATTCTCATAGAAATACCTGCCTAGCAGTAGTAATAATAGTAATTGATTCTCCTTATGGTTCCGAGAGAGATGTGGCTCTTACTGACACCCCAAAAGCACCCATCTGGAAGCAAAAAGTTTTAGGAAACCCATTAACGCATTTAATTACTCAGAGCTTCACTTCCCTTTGCAAAAGCAGCATTCAGTTTAGGGATCTGACATAGACTTTCCATGGCAGCTGACAGTTGAAGAGAGTTAAAGCTGTGCCTGTAAACACAAGCAAGCTTCTGGTGCTAATCTACCAGAACTGGGAAAATAGCTTTGAGTTCTGGGTGAATGGGTTTGCCCTGAAACCATGTTTCAGTGTCAAGATAATTTTATTAGAAGACTTCTGACCTCTCCCATCAGAAGCAGGCTGTCTGCTTCCTGCTTAGCGATGCCCTGCAGTCACTGCCTCCACTCCTCTCCTCTCTGTTGGAATACTTGGAGAAGCTCTTAGTTCCATCACATGGAACAGTACTTCCCTCAATTGACACAGGCACCAAAGAAATAGGCCAGGTCTTTGCCACACAGTAGATAGTCTTATAAAAAAAATTTAGGGGGATGCTCTGGACACCAACAATCCCAGCTATTTCAGCTCTGGTTTATTCTTGAATGGCTTGTTCTACAACATAAGCCTGGCTCCATAGGCAAGACCTAAGCATGGACAGCATCATCCTTCTCAGGCTTTGGGAGGAATACAGAGACACTGACCAAGTGTGTACAGACATGGAAAACAGTGAGGTACTCAATCCTTTCTTCACCTTGGCCTTTACTGGTAAGATCTACCTTCAGGAGTCCCAGGTCACCGAGACCATTGGGATAGTCTGGAGCAAGGAAAAATATACACTTGGTGGAAGAGGATCAATATTTAAATAAACTAGAAAAAACAGAGGTTGATCAAACCTGATGTGATGCACCGAGGAGTGCCAAAGGAGTTGGCTGATGTCATTGCAAGGCCAACCCAATTATCTCCAAAAGGTCATGGCAACTTGAGAGAAGCTCCTAAGAACTGGAAGAAAGCAAATATGCCTCCTATCTTTGAGAAGGGCAAGGATCCAGGGAACTACACAACAGTCAGCCTTACCTCCATCCTTGGGAAGCTGGAGGTGATACCATATCCTGGATACCATTTCCAAACAAGTTAAGGACAAGAAGGTGATTTGAAACAGTCAACATTGATTTATGAAGAGGAAATCACACCTCACCAACCTGATATCCTTCTACAATAAAGTGACTAGTTTGGTGAATGAGAAAAGAGCACCGGACATCTTGACTTTAGTAAGGCTTTTGATGCTCTCATCCTCAGACAAGCTAAGTGCAGGCTAAATAAATGGAAAAGGACGTGGAGTGAAAACCTGAACAGCTGCCATGATCAGTTGGAGACTAGTCACTTAGTAATGTACACCTGGGTAAATACAGGCTACTGAGCCAGTATTGTCTTAACATTCCAGGCAGTAAGGCAAAGCACATCCTCACCATATTTGCAGGTGAGACAAAATTTGGAGGAGGCATTGCTACGCCAGGTAGTTGTGCTGCCATTCAGAGGGACCTCAACAGGCTAGAGAAATGGGCCAATGGGAATGTCATCAAGATTAGTAGGAAATGTCAAATCCTACAGCTATTAAGGAACAATTCCAGACACCAGTACAGCTTGGGGAACAGCCAGGGGAAAAGCAGCTTTGCAGAAAAGGATTTGGACGTCCTGGTGGGCACCAAGTTGAACATGAACCAGCAATGTGTCCTTGCAGCAAAGAAGGCCAACAGCTTCCTGGGCTGCCTTAGGAAGAGCATTGCCAGTAGGTCAAGGAAGGTGATCCTTTCCCTCTATTTGATGCTTTTGATGCTGTTGAGATCACATCTGGGGTGCTGGATCCAATGCTGGGCTCCCCAGTACAAGAGAAATGGAACAAATCCAGTGCAGTGCTGTGAAGATATTTAAAGGGCCAGAGCATCTGTCAGATGAGGAGAAGCTGATAGAGCTTAGATGTTCAGCCTGGAAATGAAAAGGCTGAGGGGGATCTTACCAACGTGCATAAATACCTGATGGTGTTTGGGGAAGCCAAATGCTTCTCAGTCATGCCCAGCAAAGGGACTAAGGGTATGGGTAATTGCATCTGAATACATTTTTTATTATTACTCTTTTGTTGTTGTTGTTTGCTTACTATGAGGGTGATGGAACACTGGAAGTGGTTGTCCAGAGATCTTGTGGAGTGTTCAACCCTGAAAACACTCCAAATCCAACTGTACACAGGACTGAGAAACCAGCTCTATTTGACCATGTGCTCAGCAGGGGGATTAGACAAGCTCATCTCCAGCAGCCCCTTCCAACCTCATCATTTCCATGATTCTGAGAAATTATTTAAACAGAGCTATTCAACCACCTTTTACAGAAGGAAGCAGTAAGAACTGATGATTGTATCCTCTAGGTCATTGCTGGGGTATGGATTCAATTTCTTGTTAATTAATTAATAAGTTCAGCAGCTACCAACAATTTCTATAGAACTATGTTTTATTTAAGTAAAAAAAGTCAAGATTCTTCAATAAGCAGTTTTAAAATATATGTAGCGTAAACAGAAATAAGTAACATTAGATTTTAAAACAGATTTGTCATCTTTACACCAATCCTCCTTGTTCTTTGTATGTGATCACAACTAAAGATGTCTGCCTAGAAAAGATTACATCACCTCTCTAGATAGAGTGGCTGTTCAAAAAGGGCCACTTCCAGTATAAATTATTTGTAGTATGAATGTCTTGAACCACTTTAAGCCTAATGAGAAGCACCTTCAGGAAACTGTTGTATTCACTGGGAATGAATATGTACTGTCTGAAGCTCGGGTTTTATGGCTGTACACAGCAATATTTTTCTGACAATGCAGTCTCAGAACAAACCAGCTTTTGCTCTTTATCAACAGGACCACTCTTCCATTTGCCACTGATAGTAGTTCAAACTTTATATTTTAAAACCATGTGCATGCAGATTACAATCCTACTCTCACACATTAATATCAAAATGAGGTGAACAGATCTGTACTCCTGTGGCTGATCTCTAGCACTATTTATTTCAATAGTAAGCATCCATAATATGATGCCCAATGGAGGTCCACCAGGATGAAGGGCTTCTCCTTGCAAAGCTGACCTACAAAACTGGTTTAGGGCTGGCAAACTGTCTAAAACCATAACAGCATCACTATCTATGAGATACCAGGTCAGTACCATACTAACGGTAAATATTGAGATCAGACATTCAGAAAGGTATCATATCTGGTCCAAGTGTGCACCTGCCCTCCTACATGTTTCCTGAAGGGCAAGAAGGATAGGCAGCTAGGCCAGCAGTCTGGCTACTGTCAAAGGATATTTGGAGCTGAATGTTCCAAATTAGCTGAAGCTAATTTGAGTTAGCTTAAGGTGCCTGAACTTTCTGAATTTGGAGTGGAGTGTCCCTGGGTTCTCCTCTAAAGAAGAGGACAGATACAGGACTTCCAGGGAAATTCAGAAAAGCCAATAAGATGTCTCTTTGATAATGGCTATTACTATTGACTACACAAGGAGACTAAAGTAAATACACTTCTGGTCTACACACTTCAGATTGAAGCATAATGCTGGAAAAGATGAATGTGGGCCTTGAAATGATACATGTTCTATTTAGCTGGTAACAGCAGAATGCTGCAAGGAGCGTGCAAGACAAGTATTACTTAAAAAAAAAAGTAACTGTTTTAATACTTGAGCATTATCTTATCACACAATTTATTCCACGCAAAATCACAACAGTGTTACATTGAAGAGACCTTGTTATCCTGTACCACATTATTTGCAGTCTGTGAAACAGTGAGGAATACTTGAAAACTTGCTCTTTTGACATTTTTCTAGAAATAGATGAACAATCAGGATACTGCTTTTCACACAGCATCCCTCTTGTGCACTGTGGTAATATCCACGCAAATGCAGAAGAATGGAAACAATCACTTTTCTCACCTTTCAAATGGACCAGATAATACAGAATTCAGATCTGTGTTTTTCATTAAACTGGACATGTTTACAAGTCAGATGAAAGCAATACTTGCTCAAATGACCTCCTTTCCTCTGTTTGGAAGATTTATTGAAGGCAATAGAGAACAGCAAGTATAGTCAATCATAGGTGGCAGACTGCCCTTTTATTAGATATACTGAAGCCAATTAATCTAAAGTGAGCCTCCTGCGGTACCTCCTGGAGGCACGTACAGTTAGAGTGCATGTAAAAATTCTGCAGCAATAAAGAAAGGTGCTGAAACAATTCATTTGAACTTGGAGAAATTATTTACAAGCACTTGAGGTGATAGGTACTAACATTCTACATACTCTGCTGGGCAGTGTAATCTGACTGGATTCACAAAGTCCTAAAACAAGGCTTTGTGGTACCACCATCCTCAGGGGTAGCAGGAAGAGAAAGGAATGGCTATGAAATGAGGTAAAAGCATTACAAACACCTTAAAACCGAGTAAAGAAAGCTGAGTTAATCAGAAGTCTTCAAATAAGGTTGCAACCAATGGTGGGCTACTGAGTCAGTCACACAGTTACAGCAGGGAAGTAATCAATTATTGGCATTTATTTCCAGATATCAGATTATCTGCAATTCATAGGAGATACCAAAGGCCATTTGAGGCAAAAAGCAAGTCTATAATAATCTTTTTAAATATGAAACATCAAAACACAAGATGTCTTAAATCATGTTCTCATTTTTGCAGTCCATGTGCTTCTAATTCAAACTGCTGCAATATATTCTCTCAGGAGGCATATAAGAAAAGTGAGTAACTTTTTAGTAGCAGCTTTCGCTTTCAGGGCACACACTTAAATAATCCTTTATTCTTGGATTACCTCAAATATCCTCATTGGATGATATTAATTGTAAATTCAGTTATAGTCTTACCAGTTTCACAGCTGGGCCCAGTGAAGCCTTGTGGGCAGGCACACACATTGGAAGCAATACAGGCTCCTCCATTCCTACACCCATCTTTGCAAAATGCTGCAAAACACACACAAAAAAATCACAATATATGGATAACAGATTTACATTCAGCAACCACACAGGTAGTCACAGGCTGCTGGTTAGCTGACACAAAACACAGTCCCTGTAGCACTGAGTGCAGAGACTGCCTTCCCCTAAGGATAGCAGTCACAAAGAGATGGTTTATAGCCCCCCTGCCTCACTGGCCAGATGGGCTGATGAGCTATAGAAGGAGATTAGAGTAAATCATCTGAAGACAACAGCTCACATATGTGCACCTTCACATGCCCTGGGAAGCAGTGAAAGGTAGCATCTTCCCTAGGAACAGACTCTTCCTAGGGCAGTGCTAGTCTTTGCTGCTGCCCAATGAATGGCCTGAGCATGTTAGGTAAAACTGAACACTAAATTGTCTGGCTATCTTAACCCTTCATTAAGCAACTAGATCAAAATAATAAAAAGATTAATTTTGTCTCAAGCAATTCTAAAGAACTTAAAATCTTCTACCATTTACAGTTTGAAGTGTATCCCTGGATTTATTCTTTGGTGTGCTGCAATCTGAGAAGCCATGCTTATGTATTTTGGTGCAGCATTCTCCAGATACAGTTGTGAGTATGCGTACGCTTTACAGAGACCTTCTGCAGATACATAAATGCAACTAGCTCTGATAGAAAACACAGCATCTGTTAAATGCTCTGCTTGCATCAGCAATATGGAATCAGAAATGCTCTAGTCACAAGAAACTGTAGGTAGAACTAGGCAGATGGAGGTTATCTCCGAGGAACTGGTCTAGCCGTGTGATTGTAACCAGCCACTGCAGATGCCAGGCTTCTGTTTGCAGCTGCTCTGTGTAACAGCACCACTGAGGAGTTCTTAAGGCTCATCTGAGAGAGACCATGAGTGTTCTTTCTCAATTTGAGCTATCCAGACTTGTGTCAGGAGCCCCTGGCACTGATACACCTAAGCTTCCCAGTGCAGGATGACATGATGCACTGGAGCACAGTCAACAGCACAGTGCATGTAACTGTCCCCCACAGACATGGGGACAAGGGGCACACCCAGATCTCTCTGAAGGACTCTGGTACCCAAGCCAGGGCTGCATTTCTCAGATTGGGATACACGAGCTCAGAGCCTTCTCCTTTACACTGCCTTTTCAGTATTGAAAAGGGAGGGAGGGATGTACTTTTCCTTCATAGTGGGGCTAGGTGCCTTCTGAGATGCCAGACCTAGAGTCAGAGCTCTTTTTCAGGGAACAGAGGAGCTGAATATGGTGCTCTATGATTATGCACCTTCTCTTTGACCCATAGAAATCTCAATTGCCTCTTTGGAAGCTGACCCACTTCCAGCAGAAGGATTGAGAAATACTCCTAAGCACAGCACAGGAGTGAGCCGTGCAGACAGAGCTCTCTTCTGAAAAAATTGGCTCTGGGTTTGAACCTCCTCAGGCTAAGACTTTTTCTGCATTCTCCAGAGAAGGGAGACTAGCATAAAAGGGTATATTTGCAGACATCTCTCCCTCTACCTGTGTGTTTGACTGGAAGAGGATTAGGCTGCAATGTTTTACAAAAAGCTTGTTCATCTTAGGAATATTTGGAGGAATCATACTGTGACTCAGGTGAAGGAGTAGCTAGTGCTAAGATCTTAATCAGGTTTAGCAATTAAAGAATTTCTATGTTACTTAGCCTTGATAATACACAGCAGCAGAAGGTATCTATGGGTTATTACCAATGTTAACTCCAGCCCCTGAGATTCTGACACCTAACAGATCAAGAGAACTGAGGCACAATTTCAAGGAAATTGCTGGGTATGATACTGCTGCAGCTGAACCACATTTTGCATCTGAGACACTTCATCTATAGCTACACTACTTTTATTTTCAAGCATGCTCTAAATCCTATGTTTGGAGCCTCAGGCCAAAGATTTGGGCCCAAGTATGCAGTATCACCTCTTCTGATGTGAAATTCAATGGAAATAAAAGCAGCATTATATCTCTGGGAAAGCATCTTTCTAAGACTAGAAGTGTAACTTCTAATGTATACCACTGAATGAAAATGTTAGAAAACAAAGCACCACCTCGTGCATAGCAAAGGTTTTGTGCGTGTATGTCTACTGATTTTCTCATTTACAATAAAAAGATACAGCATACCAAACAACTCCCAGTTCATTCAAGCAAAATAGCAAGTGATTGACGTGGACAACATAGATCTGACAATGTTTTCACAGCTGTAAATTTGTTGGTACCTCTGGGCTTCCTTGAATGGTGCAGCGTGTATAGAAACTGTTAACTTGACACAGAAATGAAATGTAATTACTTCAAATTTTAGAGCATACCATCTATGTATGCATGTCCTGGTTTGAGTGAGAACAGAACTAATTCTGTTCAGTGATTTTACTTTTCAGCTCAGTTCTTCTAACTAACTG
>JANHGN010008285.1:43488-71882 GCA_024605025.1 Megaceryle maxima
TACTTTTCAGCTCAGTTCTTCTAACTAACTGCACTGGCTGAAGTTAGCAGCCTGTTTTCCCAGACAGTGTCTGCTGCAAGCAGTGATAACACCCCATGGTTAGAGTTACTACCAAGGATTGGTGTGCAGACCAAGGCCACTGCAGAATCTTGTGTACCACACTGGGGGGTGCAGAAAGTGAAAGGCCACACCTGCAGGGAGGAGCGGGCAGGGCAGGTGACCCCAAACTGACCGACGAGGTATTCCAGCCCATATACATCATATTTGATATAAAGCTGAGAGATCTGGAGGGTCTATAGCTATCTCTAGGGGGTCCCGAGCTCTTCTCCCCTCTTTGGACCACTTTGCCAGCTTTGCTTGGCTTGGCTCAGTCCTCTTTCGGTTCCTTCCTTGGAGCACCCAAGGAGGACTCTGTCCGTTCTGCCTTTTATCCCAATGGGTGTGTTCCTGAATCCAGTACCAGAATCCAGCTCCTGAACACAGCTCCTGTCTGCTGCAGGGACCAGCCTGGGACTCCCTCAGTGCCTGCTCCACAGCATCAGTGGTGACAGTGATCAGGGGGGTTGGGTTGGTACTGGCTTTGTATATATTTGTATATATTCCATTTTTTTAATTCTCATTAAAGCTGTTCTAGTTTCCTTTTCTAATCGCTCAGTCTCTCTCCCTTATTCCCTTTTTCTTCCCCTTTGGGGACGGAGGGGGTTAACAGAGAACATCTGTTACAGGTCTAAGGGGCTGCCCTGACCCTAAACTGTGACAATGCATCATCCTCAAATTACTGTGAACTCAGCCAAATGCAAAGTTAATGTATATCTATCTGCCTGTGAAGATCTTCTTGTAGGGGCAGGATTTAAATGCCTAGCCTAGCCTAGTCTGTCTTTAAGGAACATGACATGATTTGCATCAGCTATGACAAAGCACCTCATCCAGATCAAAGACTGACGAACCTCAGGGTTCTCAGCAGCTTACCTTTGCAGATGGTACCATTTCCTGTGTAACCTGGCTTGCAAACACAGTTGTGCCCACCCACAGTGTTGAAACAGAGAGCATTTTCATCACAGTTGTGTTGGTTTGTTAGACATTCGTCATGCTCTGAAAAGGGAAACAAGAATAGAATGGTCCTGAATTTTTAAAATGCAGCAGAATAAAAAGCTTTGTATAGGTTTCCACATAAAAAAAAAAGAGATAAACTCAGTAGCAGGTACTGACAATACGGTTATGTGAACATGTAACTGTGGGATAGCCAGGATATGTATTTTTAGCACATACTAGCACGTAATAACTGTGCTGCAGCATAATTCCACTTTCATTAACAGGGAGCGACCACCATTACACTTTCTATGTAGGGCTACAGTCTTCTTGTAAACATTTGCCCAAGAGCCAGCTAACATACTGAAAATCCATATGCTAGCTCTACTGTATAATTTATTCATGCAGGCTTATCTTATGCAGGATTCATAGGGCTTCCTTCAGAAAGCTGACTAATGGTGCGAGACACATGCTCCAAACTGAAAAAAATACAGTTAGCAGAAGGCACAACTTCAACATGTAGCCCATGTTTTCCCTCCCTTCAGTGTGCATGAAGTGTTTTATATAGATGAAATAACCCAAAAACAAAGGTCTGCCTGCTGTGCAAGGGACTTACGTCATTGCACGTTGTAGCACCAGAGAGCAATGAATGAGACACCTCAGTCTGGTGACTAGACTTAGACAAACTGGGAAATACCCCATTTGGGAATAAGCGAAAAAAGTCTGGCCAATATGATTTTGTGTTAATTTACAATGCACTGTTTAATCTGAAACAGAAAAGTACTGCACAAGTGTTTAGATTGCTGAATATTTTAATGTTTTAGGTTGCAATTTTAAGAAATGGAAAATGCAATTTCAAAACAAGATGCTCTGAAGTGTCATTTCAAAATGCACTACTGTTTTCTAAATGTAGTATCTTACTCTGTAGCCATCAAAATGAAATGTTTCTGTCTTCTGGAAAGGTCGCTTCTATTTTCTTTAAATCAACAGTATTCATCTATCCATAAATAATTTCAGACCCCTGAAATTTTAATTTGGGGAAAACCAACTGTTTGGGGAACATAAAGGCACCCAATTTCAATCAGCACACATGGACTAACCTTCATGTGAGGTTTTCATAGTCACCATTTTGTCCAGGTTTTAGAAAATTTTGTTAGTGAAGCTTATGCCCATTCTAGCTATCTGACACAAGTCTTATATCTGGAATCAGATGCTCCTTCTTCCCCATTTTCAAGTATGTCACACTGCTCTGAATTTTCCACTTTATAATTAAAGAGCTGATGTCTGCACATACCCCATAGAGTTATCAGGAAAATTAATTTCTTAACATTTGCAAATCACTATGGAAATGTTCAACTTGCTATTTCAATACTGGCCATAAACTGTATAAAACTGGCAGAATGGCACATCTCTAATCCATCCGTAGATGTATATTGTCCTCTAGTAACAGCAAGTACTCATTGTTTAAAGGGGAAAAAATCACCACAATGTAACCAATCAAGTACTCATTGTTTAAAGGGGAAAAAATCACCACAATGTAACCAATCAATTTTAAACATCATACAGATTTTTTTTGGGGGGGTTGTTGTTGAGTGTTTATTTGTTCGAGTCTTAATAACACTAACCTAATAGCTCTCTTCTAAACAAGGACTGATGTGTCTCATATCACCAACAACGCTCTCCTTAACCCGAGGCATGGAGGCATCAGCACCTACTGAGTTGAGTCCCTCACTGGATGCAGCACAGCACAGGCTGCAGGTCTCTGCCCTGAAGCGTGATATTTCATTACTTTGCTCTCAGCATGAATAACTAAAATTGTTATTGTTCTCCAAATGATCCAGCCCCTCTAAAATCCAGTTTCACTATTTAACGCCGACCTCCTAACATAGTGAAATCTCTCGTGCTGGCTGAAACGGTATTTATGCTAAATCAGCTCATAAAATAAAGGAAAACTAAAGTAATGACCATGAAAATTAGGTTAAAAGTGTTATTTGTACTGTAATAATATCCTGGTGTTTCTTAGTTTCTGTTAATATTATGATATTGTTTAAATATGTTATGCTATTTAAATATTAAATATGTATTATTTTCTCATTTGTAAAGGTTCTGTATAACATGCAACAGGAAAATAACTATGGAAATGTGCAAAACATTATGCATGCAGCAGATCAAAATATCTCACAAAGCCATTATTTTGGTACCTCAGGAAATACGGTATATAACAACACATGACACTGGTAAACTCAGCTCAAATCACTGGATTTGACAGATTAAGTATCATCCTCAATAAGGAAGTGTATCCATGCACACCATACCTTAGGAATGCAGAAGCATCCGTAGCACCTATGACAGCTCATTACTAGAGGTAAAAGTATATTAGAGGAAAGCAGGCGATCACAGGTTGTCACACTAAGAAGAATGGCTCTATGCATGTGGCTAGAGCAGCTCTTAAAGACCACTGAAGCACTCACAGGCAGGACACGTGCTCTGGCCTCTATGCCAAGCAAACTTGCTGCTGGTATTCCAGTACAACAGGTTGTTAACCATATTTACAACACCTTGCAGTACTGGGGCCTTGGAGACCATTTGCACAGATGTATGTCCTTCGTGTTAAAAGATGACTGTCACACTTGAGTGTGCATTCCTAACATTTACTCTCTGGGCTAAGAAAAACTACTCAGTCTTTTAAGATGGATTCTTCTTTAAGTACACAGTATCAATAAAATTCACTTTCCAACAGCTAAGTAATGGGGCTTGGATTCAAAGATACTATGGCTGGTTTCCTACTCTACAAAAGAAGCTCCAGTGTTTCAGCATCATCCTAAGAGAAACTTCTTGCCAACATTTCAGGAAGAGGTTCCAGCACATAACCCAAATTGTATCAAACCAGCAAGCAATTCTGTGGCTATCTGTTCAACTCTCAGGTCTATTTTTATTTAAATCAATACTATCAACTCACAAAAAATTCATGGTCTGATAAATTATTCTTGGACTGAAGTTTATGTGTCTCTTTTTTTTTCCTTTTGCGGAAAACATTTCAGAGTAAGAGGAAATTTTGTGATTCAATTAAAGGAACGGAGATTTTCAAAAGATAGGAATGGGAAAAACAGAAAAAAGAATTGGGATGTTTTACAATCCATCTAGATTTTTTCTTCTGTATCATCTGAGCTTAGCTTCAATAACACACTTAAAACCATTTAGACATAGTACTTCTTCACATTCTTTCTTACAGTGGCACCTAACACCCTGCACTTCAGGGCCGGCTCTTTTACAGACTGAGTACAAATGGTTAAACTACACCCCCAAAAAAATCTGTACATAAAGCATTGTATTACATTCACTCTTCCAGCACATGGCAGAGTATCCACACCAATTTAATGGGAATATTAGAAACAGCTTCTTCCAGAATTCTCTATTAATAACAAGGTAAACTGTCCAGCTTTACTAGAGATGGAAATACTTATTTGCAATAAAAAGGGTGGTGCTCTGTTGATAAATCTTCATTGCTTCATGCTTATCACTTTGGTTTCTTTTTTTAACCAAAGAGATGGAAAGCCATCGTAAACAAGGAGGACATTGCAAAGATGAGTTCATTGATCTTAAACATCAATTCAGGAACTGTAGAGGCAGATAGGACCATGCATTACAATGAAGCAAAAAAAACAAATTATAAAATAAACATTTAAGGAGAACCATTAATAGTTTTTAAGTTCAAGAAGTGCTAAAGATACATTATTTGCATTATTTAGAAATGTCGGTACTGCCCAAATGTACTTCTGATGTTGCAAGAAGCAACACGGAGGTCATTTATTTCAAGCATCTTTAGAAACCATGTGACACTTATTTAATGGAAATTCTATACTTATTTCACTGCACACCATAATGAAGATGGGAACAGGGCAGGTACAATAGTATTACAGAAGCAAAGAAATAAAAATTAGTTTTGCAGAAATATTTTATTGATTAACAAACCTGAATTTGCATAAACATCTATGAAGACCAAATGTACTGGTTTATGATTAATTCTAAAGCTTTATTATATATTACATCTAAATTCCACTGTTTGGGACTCTATGCTCAAAGTGTTAAAGTTCATAAAATCTCTGATCTGGGAATCAAAGTTTTTAATTCAGTATTTATATTAACTAAACTGTTTCTGGAATTAGGTATTTCTAGATATAAAATAAAATTTCAACTCCAAAATGTGCTATTGCTCCCTGGTAAGTACAACAGTAACAGTAAGTGTGTATGAACGTTCCATTAAAGAGTTCTTATGACACATATAACCTAAAGATGCAAAAAAATTATGTGGTGATGCAATTAATTCACTTATGTACATCTGGGTGTACAGCAAATAGATTACATAGACACAAATATAAACACACATACATACACATATATATGCACATAAAGTAAGGGTGATGTATTTCATGTACATCTGTGTATTTCATGTTTAAAAATATACATAAGTCCATATAGCATTTTCTACTTGCATAATGCAAGCTTTGCCAGTATATGCCTTGCACATCTGTATTTTTCCAATGTCTAAGAAAAAAATAAAAACAAAATTTAAACTGAAAAACAGAATCCAGTCCAACAGCAAAAAGTAATTATGACTGAGTTGCATCACTTACTTATGGGTAAAGAATATTATGCTGGCAGTTTTCCTTAACCATCCATTACCAACACTGGAAAATAAGAGCTGAGATCACACTTAAGGAACAGAAATGCATAAAAGTTCCCAAGAATATAAATAAAATACACCTCTACAATTATAATTTTGTAACACAATGAAAAAGATATTAATTTCTGAGGTAGGACCTTGTGGACCAAGAATAAATTAAAATAATTTAAATAAAGAGATTATATTGTGTATTTTCTCCTTTCAATGCCTCTGCATTCTTGAACTCAAATTACTTTTGGCCTCCTGTCTCCTTCCCACAGATTTGGTATAGATCTATATAACTGTCATGACCAGTTGGCCATCTGACATGGCAGTGACAGCAGATAAGAGTTACTTGAGTTATCAATAGCCAACACACTTAAATGCCCACTTAGAGGCTATCTTAATTACAAACTTTTTTTCCCCCTCATATAGTTCACATACAAGACAAAAATTAGTAGTAATTACATGGGTAGTTTGGAAGGCTTATTCCATTAAGATCATTTGGGAAATGACAGATGGTTAATTTCTTTAAGACTTCCTATTAACTAGTTTAAACTCTAATTGGCAGGGTTACTTAAGGTCTCAGTCCATGGAGATTATTTTCAAAAAGCAAATACTGTAAATTTATTGAATTATGCTGTTTGCTGGAGCGTGTCCAAAGAAGAGCAACAAAACTGGTGAAGGGTCTAGAGAACAAGTCTTACAAGGAACAGTTGTGGGAACTGGGGCTGTTCATCCTGAAGAAAAGGATTCTCAAGGGAGACCTTATTGCTCTCTGAAAGGAGGTTGTCGTGAGGTGGGGGTTGGTCTCTTCTCCTAAGTAATAAGCAACAGGACAAGTGGAAATGGCCTCAAGTTGCACCAGGGAAGGTTTAGATTGGATATTAGGAAAAACTTCTTCACTGAAAGGGTTGTGAAGCACTGGCACAGGCTGCCCAAGGAAGATGAGTCACCATCCTTGGAGGTATTTAAAGGATGTATAGATGTGGTGCTTAGGGACATGGTTTAGTGGTGGATTTGGCAGTGCAAGGTTAACAACTGGACTCAATGTTCTTAAGGATCTTCTCCAACCTAAACAGTTCTATGATTCTATGTTTTCCATCTATTTATTACTTAGATTAGTACTCCCCAATTCAAATATGCCTCAATTAATTTTTCTACAGATATTCCTTAATTCAAATGCAAAACGGAACCCATGCTTTAATTACTCATAGAATTACCGTCACACAGTTCACCCTTAGTTAATGCTGAAGTCTTTAATCATTAATTAATGACCACCAGCAGCTGTCCTCCATTCAAAGTTGGGGATATGAGGAGCGAGGTCTCCTCATATCCCCAATAGACAACAGTCTATTCACTGCTAATCAAGTAACTTGATTGATTTTCACCTTCATCTTCATTTTCTACTCCCTTCTGCAGTGCAGCTGTAAACAACAATTTCTGTAGATCTATGTCCAGTATTTTCTTACTTTTCTCTCTTAATTATGCTAATAATAAAAATAGTTCTGACATGTGCATGTTCTATTTTCAAGGTCGGTTTAGAGACCACCCTGCTTCCTGAAATGCTGTTTCTG
Organism: Megaceryle maxima; assembly: GCA_024605025.1. Taxonomy (NCBI): domain Eukaryota; kingdom Metazoa; phylum Chordata; class Aves; order Coraciiformes; family Cerylidae; genus Megaceryle; species Megaceryle maxima. The sequence goes on from JANHGN010008285.1 coordinate 50,758, forward strand.
TCTGTGATTACTTAGTCCATTGTTGTTCTTCAAAGAGAACAGCTGCCATCATCTCATCCAGATGTTTACTTCTCTCTTTTACCTGTTAGTTTATTTAATTATTCTATATTTGGTGATAAAAAAGGAAATAGAAGAAAACTGTAATGAAACATGAGGAAGAAAATCTACTTTGGGATACAGATGAAATCTAGTGTTCCTTTTAATACCCATTGCAAGAAAGCTCCAGGACCGCATCTTAGTTATGCTACCAGGAAGATAAAACAGGGAATTTGTATTACTGACAATTATTGATGCATGGTTAAAAGCAGCTGAAAAAACACTTGATCAAGAGAAGTATCAAGGACTCACTCTCTTTGCATCTGCCTGTGAGGCTAGGCGTGCTCTAGCTGCAAGGTGGCTGTAGCTCCGATGAGACTGAGCTGGACTTTTGGAACTAGTATAATTTGTTTCACAAAAAGACAAATCTTCACTCTGAATGTGATGATGAAATCCATCCCTAAAACATCTCCCATGCCCAATCATTACTTTCTTTTTTCTCTAGGAGAACCAACACTTTTAACATGTGTGCTGTTCTTTACTAATGTGGAAACCAGAAGGAAGATCATTGCATTAAAAATCCCTAGAGAAGTACTGCATATTAACAAGCAAATAAAATTTAAAAACATATAGGACATTCTAATCCTAGTAAACACTAGCTTTTTGAAAATATATTCTAATAAGATTTTCAATTTTATGTTTTATTTCACAACAGACTTTTATCTAAAGAAAACTACTTCACACATCAAAACCTACACTTTTTTTTCCTAACATTTTACTTTGACTTTCAGACTTTTTTCTTTACACAAAATCTCTTTTCTTTATTTTTTGGTTACTGCTGTTCTGGGTTTTCCTTGTAGACTGAAGGAATACAAAACTCTTAGCTGTAAGTTACTTTGAATTGTCCACTAGTAATTCAAAATCCTGTTGCTCCAACAGTGGATTTTATGGCTCTAAGCAGGATATACTCTCCCCTAGAACTCAGCTTGAAAAGTCTAACTTGCAACTTGAAATGTTGACTGGTCCACCCTTCCTGTGGCATCTGCACACCAAGAAGTCCTTGACCAGATCTCTTGGAACTCAGATAGTCTCAGTCACAACAAATACATATTTCAAGGCAGGCCTACCATTACTCCTTTGATCTTCCTCCACAGCTCTTCAGCAATCATTTAAACTTCCTTAAACCCACCTAAGATTCATCATCTTCAAAATGTGTGTTGGAATTGTGATTTGTGATTTGATGGAATGAAATTTATTTATTTTTTTTTTCCGAAATACTCACACTCCTTTCATGGAGGCTTCTATTGTAATATTAATCAGTGTTACTTCATGGAACATCCTGTGAATTTTTACACTTTTCAACCAGTTAGGTAGAAGAAATGTATTAAGAATATTTAGTATGACAGCTAAAGTTTAAAAAACCTCTAATTTGTTTCCACTTTCCTTCATATCTGCCATTTTCTATATTCTTTTGTGAGCAGAAAAGTTTAAGAGAAGGATTTTCTAAAGCACTTACCATATATCTATCTGTTTCCCCTAAAGGAAAATGTGTAACTCCCACTAATTTCAATGGCAGGACTGTAATGCAAATTCAAAATTATTTTGAAAATCCCATCTTAAGAGATTTCAGTCTAGACGTAAGAGCTGTGACCTTGTCATCCACTTCTTTCTTGCCTTAATTCAAACTGATCTCTTAGTATCTTGTATCTTTTACCACTGACATTTTAAAATAAGGTTTCTATCTTTGAAAATGTATTTCATCATGTAGACTCTCTCCATAAATTCATCTATTTTCCCATCTATATTTCTTTTTTCTTTATTTGTTCCTAGGTAAATGTTTTTAAATTCGAACTTGTATTGTACATGAAACCTCACAGGTGCTTATGAACTAAGGCTTTCAAAATCTCGCATTATGTTATTAAATGTGACAGAAATAGCAAATTCTACATCTATCGTAGTGCTCCCTACTTTATTGCTAGTAGAATAGCCAGACTAGTGCTGTAAATATGCTACTCCAATTTCCTCAGTCAACTGAAAAATGTTTATTTTTCTTCTACACCTAATGCCAACCCTTTTAATTTACTGTTTCCTTACTAAAAGGCTCCATGTTATAAAAGTCAGCCATCAGCAACTGATACGTGTTGGATATTTGGCCTCCGTCCTACACATATTTCTGTTCTACAAAGCAAGCAAGAAAGTGACTTTGTCTGCTGCTGCTAAGGTTCCTAACTTACTGCCTGTTCTGTTTCACTACTAGCAACTTACAGACCATCTACATAACCAGAGGGCTCCACAAAAGCACCTCTGAACAACATGTTTTTAGCACAGAGTTAAGCGAGTGATGGACATACAACAGGACAGGACAAAGACATCTCAGCAATCAAGTACACAACACAAAGTTGGTTTGATAAAATATAGATGTACTCAAAGCTTTCTAGAGACAGCTGGCACTCCTCTTCTGTTCTTTTTGGGATAGCATCATTACCAGGGCCTGCTAACCCTTTCCAGGGGCTCCTGGGAAAATCATAGCTATGATATAAAGCACCATTATCAAGAACAGCGCTTGTCAGGTAAAGCAACCACAGCATGGATGAAATGCTGCTGCTGCTTCGATCTTGCTCTTCGATCTTGATCTTGCTAGAGCAACTTCCCTAACCATAAATATTAGGAAACAAATGTTTTTTCTGTCCTCTTAGGTAGCAGAGAGATTTCTTGATCCATTAGAAGATTCCTCTTATTTCTCTGGAAGTAATGTGACACGGGCACTCAGATGACTAACTGGATACCAAGTAGGACAGTACTAGTTTTGATAACTACAGTGCTTGAGCTCTGTGGGAAGAGGAAGCCTTACTTCAGTGTGTCTCACCTGATTTTGAAGAGGGTTATCTACTTGAAAAAGGGGATAAATACATGCTTCAGTGATGGTAAAGCAGAACAATTCTGATGCTTTGCCCTTAGGTCAGCTTTGATGTAGTCTCTAGTGATGCTCCCAAATTTCCCTGGGGCACATCCTCCCAGATATTATACAGAGGTGTACCAAAACAGCACAGCAAATGTATCTTTCACAAACACTGCACCTAAGCTGCATTCCCTGGAAACACTTGGGGAGAATGGTACAGCCAGTTCTCACCATAGCATCGTGTCAGGGAAGAGCTGACACACATACCCAGCCTTAGAAGCCAGGAAGTGCTCCTGGCTTCTGCAGTTCAGACATAGCCATTGATGCCAGAAGATACCCTGCAGAGCTGTCTGCACTGTTTCTAACAAAAACCAGCACAGCATAGTGATGGAGATGCAATGAATCTAGCTTTCATCTTTCTTTCCCTCCCTGCAATGGCGTGAAACTTAACACTGGCTAACTTACTTGTTTTACAGGGAGATTTTATTGTCTGTATCATGCTTTTGTTGCCACAGTTTAACTGTTAGTCCTAATCATGCTTAAATATTTTTTTTCTGTACTTACATTTATGGATATTTACATCTATTTTATCTTGATAAAGATTTGCATAAGCACACCTTAGCAAACATTACATATCTGAAAAATTCTACCATCAAATTTGCTGTCCTATTTAAGAACACCATGAATAGATAAAATAAGCAGAACCACTGATGACATTAAGTCTTCATTAATTATTGTTCATACTCAAAATATTAATTTGGAATCAAATCACAGAGTTAAAAATAAATAAATAAATAAAGGAAATCTTGACCAGATATTCCATTTTCCTAATACAACTGTCATCCCAGGATGACTTCACCTTTGTAATCCTACTATCTTTACATGTCTCCTCTTTGGAAAAGTTAGGATTTAGGCTGAGGTGCTGTGAACAACTTCAAAGGACTTCAAACTAAGATGAAGCCCACTCCATGGGAAGTATAGTAAGTGAATAAACACGGGGTATTCAAGGCAGATTGGAACATCTGTTCAGGCTACCACCAACCACAATCTCTATTTACTTCCCAAACATTAAATGGTGTAGACAGAAGTTGAATTCTACATCCATTTCCACCTTCTAAAGAGCTAGGAACAAGGTAATAAATTCTTACCAAGCCTGTGTACAATACAAACTTACTGAAAACACAGGAAAAAAATTAAAACAGATTACTCGTGATGGACCCCCACCTTTCCAGAAATCAATCCTCCTCCCTTGAGAAGAAGTGTCCATTTATGCCTGTGTTGAACAGTGAGAAACTCGCATCTTCTTTTTTTCAAATTCACCATCATTAAAAGATTCTACTACAGGTTTCCAAGCCCTGAACATCAAAGTTAACACTGTGTGACAGATGGTATGTTCCAAACTCATCGCATTTACTGGTCTGTAACAGGGTAAATGACACAATTACCTGCTGTAATTACTGTTGCTGACAATATATTTTCCCCGGTGATTGGTCTGTGTGACTCAGAGCTGCTTATCTTTGTCAGTCCAGTCCAAATCTCCATTTTTATGTGACTTGGACATTAACTTACAGACTATTTACAAATTAGTTCCAGTATCTGCCAAGACAGATATTTGGGATAGTATAAATGCGTCTTTTATTGCATGATTAAACAATCTAGCACTCTAATACTATTTTGCATTAGAAAATACATATTCACAATTAATTCTGTTCCCCATTTAAATCAAATGTGCATTTCTTTTATTAATATACTGGAACAGAAACACTTTGAAACAGGCAAATAAAATGAAGGAATAAAACACAAATAAATAAGTGCATTGACATTTTCACAGAACGCTCATTTCCAAAACCACTCAAAAGCAAAACATTAGGTTAAAAAATTAAGTGATAAAACGTTATGATACTTAACTCTCATTGCCTCATTATGACAATTTTAAAGAACACCTACGGAAGACAACAGTGACTTTTGATTTAGAGCAATGTGAGTTACAGGCTAATCAAGCTACCTGACTGCGTTTCCCTTGGAGGCAGACACATCTGCCCCAACAAAGACCTGACAAAAGACCAGGGCTTGCCTCCATAACAGTCTGGAATACCCTTTACTTTTAAAATATAAAATAGATACAATTCCTTAAACCATTTCTCCTAAGAATATACTTAAGATGATGTGAAAAGATTGCAGCACATAATGACAGCGGGAAATAGATACAGATACAGTCTTTTTAAGATTATTTGGAAGCTTGTCAAAAAGAAGAAATGCTCCTACAAAAAGTGCTACAATCCATTTAGGTTGAGCAGCCTTATTGCTAAGGTTGTTGACAGAGCTCTTCATTCTCACGACAAACATCAAGATTCAAAATTTTTTTTTGTTATTTGATGGGAAGGGCCTCAGCTTTTTCATATCTTACTACATAAATTGAGAAAGGGGGCTGATGTCAAGAAAATAAGTTGATTACCATTTCTGAAATAATTTCTGTTTTCAGTTTTCTAGTTCAGGCTTGAAGATGCCTCAAAACCACTAGTGTTTTCTTAAAAAACAAAAAAAAGAAAGACAAGTCAGAACAGTTCTCTATGTTGAGAATGTCCTCAGGAAAAATATCAAGTATCTTTTATAGACACAGTACTTTCAGAAACAGTGCTTCACAATGTGTAATTCACTAACAAAAGAGAAATTTTACCCAAGAACTTTAGGATTCTGTTGCGCAGGATCACAGCCTAGACAGCAATGCTTGCCTTTGTATCAATGGGACTTTTCAAATTAATTATGATGATTTGGCCAGTTTTCCTTGGGGCATCATAATAACAAAATGCTAAGGATGGGTTCCAATGTATTTCCTCAGTAGGTGGTGTCCATTGCTTCTTGTTGAAGGAACTCTTTCTGACTGCTGCAGAGAGGTCCTGCCAATCACTCTGTCTTCTTTATTCATTGAGATGAGCTGGCAAACACAGACAGAGCAAATCTGGGAACTGAAACTAGTTTTAGACAAAAATAGAAGGGCAGAAAAAGTGTGAGCTTCCACACTATGCATTAATGCAGGACCAGCCACAGCCTGGCTGCAGAATCATCAGCACATTTCAGTGTGAATCAGAAGTTACATGCAGAACTAAAAATATAAGCTTTCTTTGGGATTACTCATAGGAGCACAGACACCAGATGAGTCAGTGAAGTGGGTAAGCCAAATATGTTAACTTTGTGCACCAGTGCATTTCAGGGTAGATTTCAGCATAATTCTATGTGCAAAGAAAGACTAGCAAGGATGCAATTCCTTATGTGGTCAAGAGGTCCATACCACAAGTAAGGACACTACTCAAGCATATGGCTGGAAGAAAGGACTGTAACCCAAAAGGCTTGTTCTGAATTGTTCTGGCTGTAGAAATGAATTTATAATTTGAAGAAGCAGTCTGATGTAGTGAAGTGCATCTGTGTTTTTAAGTCAAAAATTATCAGTCCAAAAGACTGACAAAAGGGAGTAATATTGATAAAGATTTATTGAAGAGACAAACCTAGGAAGGATTTGTCAAAGAAGATGACAAATACTTAGTTGTAATGACTGATGGTATAAAACATGAGTTAAGGAAACAGTCTGCTGTTTAGCATAAAGCAGGCTGATCTCTCACAGGCATTTTGTGAAAAACAAAGGATAGTCTTAAGTTGCTTCAGGAGTCAATGAAGTGGGAACCAAATTACAAAGAATTATAAGCTTCCACACTTGAAGATTGTCCAGACAGAAATAATTCAGGGATTCCTGACTGTCCAAGCAGGAAACATCCATATTCATTCAAAGAAAAAACTTGCAGCTGTTAAATCAAAAGAAAAGGCTACTGAAGCCTTTGGACAAAATTAAAAAATGTTATGTCTCCTCTTATGAGTCCTGATAGTTATCTTTCTTACCCTCTCCCTTTTCTTACAACTGTATTATCTTAAGATTGGAAATATTTTTCAACAGTAGAATGCCAACAGTCAGACACATTGTATCTACATACTGCCAGCTGTATCCACTACCCTAAAAACCTGGCTACCATGTCATGGCTATAGTCACCTTGAGTTTACTGTGAATGGGTAAAAAACTGCTGACTTCAATATAGCCTGGCCAAATAACCTTAAATAACTCCACTGTTCCATTTTTAAAAATTGCCTTGCTTCATACAGTAGCTCCAGTCTCTCCCTGACCTTGGCCAGATTCCCTTGGAGAACAGGCTGTGCTCTCCCGGCATGAGGCTCACCAGCTGGCTCAGACATAATCAATGTGAGTGATCCAACTTCCTTTACTTCTGGCTTGCTCAATGAATCAGCAGCAGATTCCCATCTCCTGGGCCAGAAAGATCCTTATAACTTCAAAGAAACTGTCCTCAAGGCTACCTACTGTGTTTCCTGATCTTTGCACTCTATCTTTCATAGTTACCCACAGAAGGGTGGGCCAGGGTAGTTACAGTTATGAAAGAATGTCATGTCTCAGTTAATTAATGCCAGTCATCTTCTCGCTACCATCACTCTGATTCCCACACTGTACAACTACCATCCCGCACCGGGATGAACAGATGAAGTTTTGACCAGACAATACCCCATACACTTTTCAGTTTTTCCTACTTGAACTGTTCTAAACAAAAAAATGCATCTGTTTTGTTATGGTAATTCTGGGTGTGATTCAGCTCCAGATTAAGGTATCTAAATTTAGGTGTCTACATGTGCATTACTGGGCAGGATTCCACTGCATAACCATGTGTGTAGCTAACAGGTCACATCTAGCCTGGCACCTCACAGATATCTATGATATCAACAAAGTTGTAACACAAGGCTCTACAGGAAGACTGTTACAGCAGATGGAGAGTAAGCAGGACACACCACAGCATCTAAAAAGGCAGCAGACCTATAACTGGGCAACCAGATCTTGCTACAGACATCTAAGTTCCCATTTCAGTCAGTGTAACCTACAGTTTCACGCTCAGTGAGTGTGAAATAAATACCTAACATGGGAATGGGTTGCCCACAGATAAGGGGCTCAAACCCACAGAAAGAGGTAATTTGCTCTACTTGCATCCACCAGAACTCAAAAAGCTAAAGACCTATAAAGTAGGTCTTGGGTCATATCTCCTAATCCCATGATGACAACTGCCTTAAACCTGTAAATAGACAATTAAATTGGGTCTGGCTCTTATATGAAGACATCTACATTGGGGTGTCTTAATTGCAAAGTGAATTCCACCTACTGTGTCAGCTTCAGTAAAATTGTAACATGAAGAGTCAATGTAATTAGCTATGGAAATGAATAATTCATTCAGTACTGTATGGTTTGCTAGATTGCCTATTTTTACAATATACTCTGTTAATTTTGCTATATGCCTACATCTCTAATTTCCAATTATATTGTACTAACATAGCACATAACCGTATTGTAGAAGTTGTCAAGGGATTCTGGGGGCTTGAAAGCTGCAGAGGGGTTCAGAACCCTGAGAAACTGGAGGTACACTGGATGTCTGTTACAATACTGTGAGATGAATATTATGCAATGTTAATGTTTGAAAAAATTGTAATTTTGGAATTTTTACATGAAAGAAAGATCTCGGAATTTTCTGAGCTACTGTTTCAAGCTGAGTGTATTCTCGATATATGTACCTCTTTTTATATATTGAAAAATTTCTCATCATGCTTAGAATGCAAAATATATTCCTTGTAAAACAAAATAGTCAATTCTTCTGTCTGCTTCTGCAGAAAGGCAGATTTTAAATAGTATACAGAAACTGTAGAAATGCAAAATAGTTAGAGACTTGCTTTTGATATAATACCTTTTACCATCCTCTATTCCTAAGGCAAAAAGAAAATACAGTTCTATAATGCATTGACAGATACAGATATATAGAAACACGCACACACATTTACCAAATATATATATATTTGGTAAAAGAATGATTTCTGTAAAATAATTAAGCATCCAGTAATGAAGGTTACACATTTGTGTCTCTGTCAAGGGAATACACTTTCTGTTTAACAACTCAAATACTATTTTACCAAGGATCCTTTAAAAATGTGTTGGATTTTCATTAGCTGAGAAATCAATCCTGCTATAATTGCATAGCCAGATGAGCAGTTGTTATGAGCTGGGTCAGTAACCAAGGAGGAAATGGGATCTAAAGAGTATCCTCTAGGAAGGGTAAAAAAAAGGTCTCATTCCAAGCTGAAACAGCTTCCAAACTAAGTTGTCAACAATAACCCAATTCAATGCAAAAAAAGCATAAATGAGTTCTGCTGCTTAAGATATAGCAGATATATACAAATGACTGGTGTTTTCATCTAAGTAATGCATTCGCATAGCAACATGCTCAGTCTGAATGATCATTCCTTTATTAGCTTTGTGAAACATCTTAGTGCTAGAAAGTAGATATTGGAGAGAATCTATCCTGAAAGAGGATTGAGAGCTTCATGTAGGCTGACATACTATAAAGTAGAATGGAAACTCTGCCAAGTACTGGGAATGGGAATCAAATAGGTTTTGAGTTAAAAATGCTCTGTGCATAGAAGCTGACTTCTAGATTGTTTATGACTAACAGCATCCCTGACAGTATAGCTGGACACCATATCCTTAGTGGAGTTGGGATTGCACTGTATGATAATGCATGTGTATGCACATTACTTCTAGAATCAGCGGGCGTCAGAGGGGATCACCAAAATCAGAGATGAAAAAGACAGATGGTTCATCTTGCCCACATTGTTATAAATCCAGAACTGCATGTTTTCTCTTGTGGCTTGCTGACTAAAACATTTCCTTACACAAGCTGTAGTATGTCACCCTAGGGATGTTACAAGCCCCTGTTGGTGTGCTTGTATATTGCTCTGTCCCTTGCACCATAGTGAATAATTATTCTGTCATTATTTAAGCACAGCCAATGAGATCAGCTGTTGTACAAGCTGCAGAACTTGAGAAAAAAACTGAAATGATGCTAAATTTATCAAAATAAATCAAGAGAAACAAACAAGAACAACATGGCTTTTTTATTGTCAACATGTCTCACACTACTGTATTTTCAAGTAACAAAGCTGGTATACTATAAGCATGTGAGTAATCTGGGCTTATGGACTTTTTTTTAACTGCTTTGCAGCAGGGAAGGGTAAAGGGTCTAGAACAGTGTTGAATAAAGTGGCATCTTGTGGCCATATTTAGTAGCTTATTAAAATATGGCCTCATTTACCAATGCAGTAAGCACTATCAGCTCTTATTATCTTCAGGATGACTCGTGGATGCTCTTGTGTGTCTGCAAAAGCAGGCCAATTTTATACTGTTAATTAACTGGGAACAACATGCAGCTTTAAACATGGAAACTATATGACTTTATTCAACTATGGATTGCATCAGTTTTACAGTAGCTTTCCTCCATGGAAACCCAGGCAACTATAGCACTTGTAGAAGAGGTTTACGCAGATGCTAAAACACAGCCCACGTTGCTTGCATGTAAGCTAGATTTTATTCTTAATTTTTAAATAAGGAGAAGCATTCCCTTTCAGCTCTCAGAATTCGTTCGTGGGAACTGAAACATAGAGTTGGAACAAAAAACTAGTAATAAGATACCGTAAAATACCCACACTTCACAGCTAGCTGAAATCCTACCAATGTACACTGATGCAAACCTATTTCCTGTTCCACGTCAGAACCTATCAATGAACTTTTCCTGAACATCTTAAAGGTATGTATTGCAAATCTGGAATTTTACCTGGCCTATGCTCTAGAGAATAAAGATGGGGTTTACCTTCATCATCCTCACAAGCAATGCAACAAAACTTTTTCTTCAGTATGCCTGCCATTAAAAGTCACTTCTGCACAGTGAAGGAAAAAGATGAGATTTCTCAGACTGTTGATGTCCCAAACAATTGATAGATTTACAAGTCAAAAATAAACCAGTGAAATCTTCATGGAAGCCCACAGGCAGATGCACTTTTATGAACTTGAGTTTCTAGATGCCAAGAAGAATCATTCATCCAAAGCATGTCAGAGGACTATGTTAACAAAAAAAGACGTGACAGAGAGTGTATTCCCCACTCAGAAACAGCTGTATCTTTCAGGAAGCAGAGGATAACAGCTGGGCAGCCAGCAAACCCCCTGATAATATGGGGATCTGAATCATAAACAGGTTATGTGTTGTGTTATTTCAACAAAATCACAGGTCCCTGTTACTGGCATTTCAAGGCCATCCAGATACCAGACTGGTGGTTCTCTGTACTGGGAGTATCTGCACTCAAAGGATAAAAATGGGATGCATTAGCATTGCAAAGATGCTGTCTCTGCTTCCTCCTAAGCATCATTATGGTAATTGAAGTATTAATGAAGGAAAGTGAGGCAAGACCCACCCTTTAGCTATACACTATACCAGAAAATCCCAGATCTGAGTTTGTTTCCTGGCTGATAGGATAGTAAAACCTGGGCACTGGCACAGACTTTTCTTTATAAGATGTACACAACGGAGACTTCTAAAGATGGGGAGAGAAGAGAGAAAAGCCTCTAAAGGTAACCTCAATTCTACAGAGGACTATGACTATTCTTTTAATACTTTATGCTCCAAAGCAGTAGAGGAAGTTTGGCAGTCCTGAAAGAGTATCCCACTCTCTGAAGAACATCATTAGCCCATCAACTCCTGACCCAGCACCACCATGGAGAAATAAGTATTGCAGAGATGTTTCTTTAAACTTCTTCTTCATACTCACACATACAAACACACTCTCTATAACCCCACCATTTATCAATACTTAGCAAAATACCAAACCAACAGGTATCTTTCTTAAGTGGGGACATTGCCAGTGGCATCAGCTGAAATCCAAGCAGATATGTTGTTTATAAACCACAATAATCTACAAGAATAGAACCAAACAGGAGGGCTTAGGAAGGACACAAGTTTGATTGCTGTGGGCAAAGCAAATGTAACATAAATCACAGTGATGTGGCCTGTCAGAAAACCGAAGTGAGAAAACATTAATGGCTGCATGGGAAAAAAAGCACAAAAATAGGTGAGAGAGTATCAGATGCCTGAGCACTGAACAGGCTAAATGGGACTATCTGGGTTTCATGCATTATGTCAAGGTGAATTTCTTTCAGTCATCCCACAGTCTCATTAAAGAGTAAAGAATATGGGTCAGATGTGAAAAACTAATGTCAAAAAGTACTCAACACTGATCTGCAGTGGTGCAGGCCTTTACCCTACATTTTCCCTTTATTATTGAAACTCTCCAAGTAATTATTAATTAGTATTATTGTTATCATAATTCCTACTTTTTGGACATTCATCATCATTATGCAGCTAAAGATGTCATTTTCTCCTTAAATCTTTTCCATATGTCAAGTCAATCTCCCCAGACCTTTAATTATTTTAATGTTGGTCTTGGAATTCCTTCCAATTTGCAACAGATTTGTGACATAATTTGATTTGAAAAATATGCAGAGCTGACAGTATTCCAAAGAATTAAAATTTCAAGTGTCACTCAACTTGATACCACCTTGCTCCTTGGTAATTTATCTGGAAACAATTATTAGACTTCAGTTTACTGTGAGAGACTACTGCAGGAAAAAATTAATTGCTGCTGAATACATTGACACCATCTTTGGAAAAACATTGTTAGGAAAACCTAAGACTCGTAAAGACTTGGATAGGCTGGCGTGGAGGAGGAGGAAGGCCTATCAAGGACCAGTTGGATACATCTAGTTAAAGACCAGTGAGTTCAACACATCCTTCAATGCTTTGAGAAGGCCTTCCATTTGGCCAATTCAAAATGCCCAAAGACTGAAGTCATTCATTTATTGTACTCGGTCCTTTTATTTCTAGAGAAGAACTTCATCCCTTTCATCTGTTTAGACTCTGTAGAACAAACCCTGCAAATGTTCCTACCACAGCCATGGTATGTCATAAAAATCCTTCACCATTTTTTCTTTAAGTCAGAAGGCAAATCCAGGGGCACAAATGTGACAGAACCAGGCTGTAATGAACAATAAGAGCCTCAGACTTGGAATCTCCAACTGTCTTGCCATCTCCTTTGGCTTCTAAGTTATTTCTTTCTAAAAGCAAGCAGTAGCAAAGAATCAGCATGACTTGTATTAAGTGCAAATTAAAAGGCAAGACAATAACGTCTGGAATGGATTTAGCAAAATGGTTACAAAAAAGAGTTACAAGGTCTGGACACCTTTAAAATATGTACATGAGAGACTAGGTCCACACGCAGAGGCAGTCCTATGCAGCTCAGCAAGGCTGCAGAGATGGACAAGGCAGCTCACATGGCCAGTCCATACTTGGAAGAATAGGCCAGGATTTGCAATGTCTGATATGCTTTTAATAATTAATCAGTTAAGAATTCACACGTATTTCCTGTCAAAGTACAGTACAATTGTACAACCTCACTGGTGTTAGGGTGCAAAATTGCAGATTGCTTCTCTCAAAAAAAAAAAAAAAAAAAAAACAAACCAAAACCAAAAAAAACAAAACCCAAAAAACAGGTAATAGATAATTTACTAAACCCCAGAAATGACAGCATGTACAAACATTAATTCAAAGAGTCTGGTTTATATACTAATACAGTCCATACTTCGTATGCCCATCTTACATTCAGTCATTTATCATCCTACCTAGACCATGTGTACAGGGATAGTGAACTGAAGATACTGGCCTAGGGAGAACCCCAACACCTCCCTTTCCAGTACTACTGAGTGTGGAACATGAAACAGCCTCCAAAGTGACATCAGCTGTGTTACCTTCCCCACATCACCTTGGGGACTGCCACCCACAGGAGAGGTTGAGCACACCACCAGCACTTCCATCAGAGTCACTCCTCCATTTTATGCTGACTGGAAAGCAAAAAGTCAATAAAAGGTGGCCCATGAGATTTCACAGAAACAGAGACTTAAAAATTATTAGGGTCAGAAAATCTATGGCTTCTCCAGGACATGGCATGCAACTTCCTCTGCCTTAATACAATCTAGGAAGTATGCACTAAATCTCACAGGGTTTGCTTTCTTCTGTTCTTCAGTTTTGATGGGTTACTTAGATAGGTGAGTGGTCCCAAGGCAGGAAACTAAAGACATCTGCTCAGACTAAATGCTATAGACTATCAGTGGCTAGTCAGAGCTCCTCACTGTTAGAGCCAACGGTGAAAAAGAGAGAGCTCTCATCTCCCGTCTTCTCCATTCTCTGTTAAAATAAATAAATAAATAAATAATGGCGCAGGAAAGGATATGTATTGTGTCGCTCACAGCACTGCTAGCAACTGTGGACTACACAGCAGCCTGAAAGACTGGAGGTGACACCAGCTGCATCCTTGTTTCCAGATGGAAAACTTTTTTTCCAGCCAAGAAAACACCCAGTACATTTATGTAATTCCCAGGCATAGTAAGGATATAAGTGTTACTATTACAGAAGAATACTAAGGGGTTTGGATTTAATCACATCTAACAGTGATGGTGCAGCAGACTGTTACACATATATTACTATCCCAGCAGAGACTCATGCATTCTTTGCCTTCCTTCCCCCAGCACAATACCACTATGTCTCAGGTTCTGTGAAGCAAAGCAGAAAGGGAATGAGATGATACCAATGTAGGGAAAGCATGGTAGCCTAGGGCATATTTTTTATGCTTTTAATTTGCAGTTTGTGCACCCATTTGGCATATGGGTGAAGCTTAGGACTCATCTCACCCTTCTCATAGCTATGATTGATTTTTGAACATAAAATCAGTCACAAACAACAGATTTCTTTGTAAATATGGTTGTGACAAACTCAATCTAACCCTGCAGATCTTGCTTCCAAGATGAATACAAATAACAAAATCTGAAATTGATGTGTTCATTATATCCTTTGTTGTGAAAATCAAAATGTAATTCAGATCTACTGTAAAATTTGCAATAAACATGCCAGGAAGAGGCTGGAGCTGTTCTGGAAGCAGTTACATGCTATCTAAACCAGTCTTTTGTGCCCAGGACTCTGACAGAGATAGATAGCACAGATTTCTTTTCAAATGTCTCTTACAGGACAAAACCCCCTCAATGTCACTGATTTTATGTCTCTTTTCTATTTTGATCAATGACTGCTAAATTATATATATGTCCATAGAATGGAACAATAAGGTATTTTACGTTAGTCTGATGGCAAGCTGTGTGGACATCATTCACATCATAACCAGCCTAATCAAGGTTCAGATATAATTTTTCAACATCTTCTTCCTGTGCTTCAGCTATCCTGTGCAAACAATGACATATTAATGACAAGCTACAGAACATTTTCTTCCTGCTTAGTAACAATCCCAAGGATGTGCTTCTGGTCCAGCTTACTCTAAGAAGCTATTTTATGCACAGCTACGGTTCCATAACTGGATTTGATTACACAGCATTACAAGGAACAGTGTGACCTGAAATATATTTTTTATATTTAACATTTAGTAACACACAGGGTCAGTTGTTTGCCATATTCTTGTTACTCCTGAACTGGATTAAAAATCTGCCTCCTCTTCAGTTTCATTGATATTTCAGTCGGCAAGTTAAACCCACAAAGCCAATGGCAAAGAGAAACTCACCAAGAATTAAATTCTTCAGAAGGCAAAGGAGGGTCGAATGACTAAATTTAGTTGCAAAGATTGGCAAAAAACAAAGTGCATTGGACTCTCTGTACCCAAGTACTGAGAAACTTGAACAGAATTGCATACTATACAACCACATCAGCGTAAGTCCTTGAGCATTTGGTAGTTTTTGCATTAGGCCTGCAGTACCAAGGTGTCCCTAAAATACTCAGGATTCTCTTTGCACACAAGGGATGTCTTTTTGAGGCTTCTACATCATGGCTCTAACAGGTAGATGGTAAGAGGCATCTTTATATTAATACCATTCTGCAGTAGCTGAGAATTGATGCTATCAAAGTCAATGCTTCCAGCTCTCTCAAGGAAAACATAAAGGAGCAATGCAGAATGTAGGTCCTACAATACCCATTTCTGCATGAATTACATAAAACAGAGACTATCCACTGGTATGAAAGTAAATATATTTTGCATATCAGTGTATGAATGGGTTTTAAGATACCATTTATTTTACAGACATCTTTCCCATTTTTAATTTTTGCCAGATGTAACCACCAAGTTTCTGTAGACTATGAAATTTATCAACTATTCTGTGCAATTTCTACAATAAATCTGATTATTGAACAGAAAAGATATATGGAAAATCCAGAAAATTCTGTTAAGGACAGTGTACAGTCTTATTTCACAGATATGCCAAGTTAAACAGGATACTCTTCACAAAACCTTTCAAATATATCTCCTTAATTTGCACAGCTCTGCCTCTTTGGTCTACCATGATTGCTTTTCTCCTTACTATCCTGCTTTCCTGACAGATAAAAGGGCTTGGTTTATGCACTTAACTTCAAGAACTAGCACTGTCATGACAAGAAAATTGAGCTTAACCAAAATAATTCCCAGCTGCAGTGAATGGGCCATGAGCTTGTGATACACTTTGAGGTGTGCTGGGCACAGGCAAGTTGGTATCTCGATTATTCAAGTGCAAAGATTTCTACTGCTGCTTTCAACAGTCATAAAAGGCAGATTAAATTGATGGACTTAAATACAGCAATGCAAGGTTGGCTGAGAAAGGTTCAGATCCCTGACACACTTTACTGCCTCCATTCTCTAAACAAAATGTATTTGTAAAATACTTTTCCTTCTCAAGTCCTAGTATCATTTGTTTAGCTGAACCAGGACAGTCATTAAGGCTCTACTTAAATTAAAAACAAA
The DNA here is from genome assembly GCA_024605025.1 of Megaceryle maxima. NCBI lineage: Eukaryota > Metazoa > Chordata > Aves > Coraciiformes > Cerylidae > Megaceryle > Megaceryle maxima. The sequence goes on from JANHGN010008285.1 coordinate 67,436, forward strand.
CAAACAAAACAAACAAAAAAAAGACATTAAACTACTCGCTTTAAAGTACTACAGTATGCTGTGAAAGAAAATTATGATTATGAAAAGTCAGCTATATCCAAGCATAACATCCTAGATTAAACATGTTGGTCTGTCTGCAGGACAGCAAAGTACTGTCAATTGCATCATAAACTCTTTCCCACTGTTATCTGGCACTGTTTTATTAACACACGTCTTCCATCAATGTCCTCTAAACATGGTTAGCCTTTCTACTACACCGAGCTTTTGCTGGTTCTCAGAACAGAGCAAGTTTCTTCAGAAGAGCTGATGCTAAGCAATCTCATAGTCCTAAACTTCCATAGGCTCCATGGTAAAGCCACAGCAACATTCCTCCCTACTTGTGTTTGCTTCACCCCTTGCGATTTACATCTGGGCAAATGTGTGCACATGAAAGTCTCCAAAAAAAGGATCTGCTGCAAGCAGTCTATCACTTGGTCCTTCAAGAACTGGGCTTACTGCTGTAAATTAGTGCTTGACAGGGTATGTGGAATGTCAAGTACAGGTAAGACAGTATGCACAAAAAACACATGTATGTGGTTTCAGATCCACATCCCTAAGTGCTGTGCATCTTTGGGAAAGCAAATTATGCCAGTTTATGAAGAAGCTGTTTCTGTACCAAGACATACCATTGATGCTCAAAAATGCCAAAACAGAGTGGACAAAATTAAATAAATTTAGAGATGAACTTCATGGTGCTGTCTCCACATTCTGAATATTCTCATCCATTTATAGCCAGCTTTACTGTTACATAATATGAACTCCAAGAAAGTTTTACTGCACAAATATATCCTCTTATAGAAAGAGCTAATGCTAACGTGTTTTGTGCACACAAAATATTAGTACAATTTTGTTCACACAGTTCTCTTCACTGAATGTGCCACATCTTTGAATCATATTTCTTTTATCTATCTAGTATGAAAAAACACATTTATCTCAGGAACACTTACAGTAAACCTGTCTCTGAAACAGAAGGCTGTTTTAAATGTTCAGTGTTCATTCGATAACCCTAAAATACCTTGTAATAAAAGACTAGAATATAAAAAGTCAGTATGAACCAAACACCTCCTCTAGAGCATCCACTGGCAGTAGAGGAAAAAGGGAATACAGAGACATAAGACTGACCACATTGTCCAGTGGCTCAAGGCAGGCAGAGCTCCTGCCCTCTAAACTCAAGTTTCAGCGGGGGAACTTCCCCAGTACAGGAGAATTCAAAATGAGGAAACTGCCACTTCTAACATGTAGCAAAATTAACTGTCAAAAGCTTGCAGAAGAGTCATTATACTCCAAGTGAAGTTGTGCTGGGATGTCACATGGAAACCAAGTAACCCACAGAACTATTTTTGCTCTCATTTTTCCCTTCAGCCTCCTCCCTTCTCCTTCTTGATCAGCACCCAAAACTGTGCAGACCTGTAAGACAATCCAGACTGCCTCACAATTTCAGGCAGCTGATACAGTATACACATATCTGTAAAAGGCATTAGCTTTCCTGCACTGTATCTCTGTAATTATTTTGTTTATTCTTTTTAACATTTCATGTAGATGTTCGGTGACTCTAACAAAGATTAACTTTAGAAGAATCTTATCAGTGCTCCTAAATACCATCATCCTGTTACTTCCTTTCACAAATATACAGCTCTTACCTGTACAGGAATAATCATCAATGCGTATATATCCTGTTTTGCAGATGCACATAAAGGATCCTGGTGTATTTATGCACATGGTATTCTCACGACAGTAGTGCCGTCCTTCAGCACACTCATCGATATCTGTGAATAAAGCAAAGAGGAACATGAGTCAAAGACAGCAGCATTCTTTGTGATCTCTCCATACACCACTGTTCATTTCCACCAGCAGTGGGTTGGACTAAAAAGTTACTTGAACAGCAATGCATTTTGGAAACTTTTTTGCTTTCTCCTTTAAAAAAACCTGCTTGAAGTGTTCAAACGAGAAGCAGCATGAGATTTCTGTGAACAGCTGTTACTGGAGTTACAAAGATTACACTGGCTTACATCTTTCCTTTTGAAGTGCCTATGATGTTATTCCTATGATCTAAATAAGAACAAAAAAGAATAACTGGGGTCCCAAACAGCAGAGCAACTGCCTCAGCATTGCAATGTCATCCATCACTGTACCAGTATAGTCACTGTAGTCATCAGTAAACACTCTGCTATATGCATACTATATGCCTTTGATCTAACACATATTGTTGTTTAGGAAGAAACTGGAAGGAACATGGTAAGATCTGAAAAGACACCAAAACTTACTATAACTTTCTCTTAGAACTATAAAGTAGCTAATTGTTAATTTTAATATATAGAAACACATGTATCTATACCTATACATGTCTACATACAAACGTATATAGATACATACATACACACACCATATTTGAAAGAAGCCTGACATGCTCTGATTTATATAAAGACTTGCTCTGACAGAAAAAAATCACAACTTGATAAAATACTTGTTGGAGTGGTATACTGCCTGCAGTATAAAGTCCTAAAGCAAACTCCAGATATAAATCACTGTAGGCATGCACTTCAAAACCTGAATGGTTTTGGTACTCCCTTGGGCTGCAAAATTAGACGTATTTCTTGTAGCAGGTTATACTTCAGTGGTAAGACAAAGAAAGCACCACAAATAGCAAAAAAACCTTCCACATGCTATTATTATGCCACAAAAAAAGAAAAGCTATATGAATTTGGAAGTACTTAGTCCTGTAATACTAATAATGACAGCATTACTGAGATGCACTGTACATCTAGTTATATTATCATGCAACATGCCACTGAACATTGCTAACAAAAGTATGTTAAAAAATCAAAAAGGGTAGATTCTTGGCTTGTTCCTTTTTTTTCCTATTCATTAGTTTTGATTTTCTCCCTGTTTACAATGATGTTTACAATAAAATTTCTGGATGGAAAAAAGTATTGCGTTCCAGAGTCTGATCACAGTTCAAAACAGTAGACTGGATATATAAACTCAAATCAGGGCTAACTTCTTAATGCTGTGATGCTAAATGTCAAGAGTGTTAATTCCTGTACTTTACTCCTGTTTAGGTTTTATACTTATCTCCCAATTCTTTCGCTCTTCCCAGCATCTTTAAATCAATAGCTACTTAGCAACTGCACTCATTGCTTGCTTCCCCGCCCCCCTTTACCTTTCCAGAAGAAAATCCGCCTTCCATAACAAAACAATGCAACACACTATTAGCAATTTTGTATCCTTTCCTAATTTCATTTGGTTTTGAAAAAAACTTCTCTTTTCCCCTGTTTCTCTGCCCAGTGCAACTTATTCTGCTGGAACAACTGAGAGCCCTTGGCTACAAACCATGAAGGTGTCCACTACAAATGCTCAGGGTGGTGAGCCCAGCCTGCTTTGCACAAATTCAGTTTGTAAGAGTTCCATGTCCTATAAATACACTTCATCTGGTCTCCTCCTCTTCCTTTCCCTGTGAGGTCCCTATGAATCATAGGGGTGTTGGTTTGGAAAAGATAATTCCGCAATTTTCATGTCCATACATAGACACACAGAAAAATATGTATTTACAGTGAGCACAGTGAGTATACTAAGACTCAAAACACATTTTGTGAAAGTCATCTAAGAAAGCAAAAAGTGAAACTATCACAAGGCTAGACTACCACAGAGGCTGACAGTTTTGCTCAGAAAGTGCAAAGTGGCACAGATCTCCTGATGTCTCTGCTGTTCTGCAGAAACATAAATGCGCGGTTCACAAAACCAGGCAGAAGTTACAACATATGCCTCAGCTACTACCATAATTGATGCAACTTGTGTCTTTTATAATTCCAGTTCACAACTCCATATTAAATTAACGGTGCTGATTTGTGTTTGAGTAATAATATCAGTCTTTGAGTAATTAGAGGCCTTATGTTCTTGGCATCAACAGACTACCTAGGAGTCAGCTTTGGCTGACTGGCCTAAGAAAAATTCTACTTAAAGATCCAAAGTTTCAAAAGCATTAAATAGAATTTCCTGAAAACTGTATTAATGATTGCTTTGACAAGGAAATAGCCACAGGAGACCCAAAACAGTAGTGTTTTTCATTTTGCAGAGAAAAACCTAAAGCTAGAGCTACTTTGATTCAAACCTCTTAATCCAGAAGTGTTCTAAATAAAAGCTTTCTTTTTGCCAACATAACACATATTGAGGTCTTGCAAAATGTTTTATTTATAATGGCCTTTATTTCAAAATCTTGTTTGTTCAATTATAAAACAAAACAAAAAAAACCCAAAACCAAACAAAAAAAATTAATAAAAACCAAACAAAAAAAAAGAAAACTAAACAAACAAAAAACAACCAAACAAAAAAACAAACAAAAAAAACCAAAACCAACCAAAAAAAAAACACGAAACCCCACAACTGAACAGATTAACTTTTAAGTATTTCA
>JANHGN010008286.1:0-29850 GCA_024605025.1 Megaceryle maxima
CAATAATTAAAAAAAAAAAAGAAAGAAAAAAAAAAAGAAGAAGAAAAAAAGTTAGTTGTATTTACCAGGATCATTGTTTTAAAATACAAATTAGCGCTTGCTCTGACAGTTACTGTGTTCATGAAAACCCTGCTGAGGAATAGCCTGCAGAACAATTTCTTCTAGTACAGTTGTTTTAAAGTAATCCCTGTCAACACTAGGCATCGAAAATGTGCTAGCTATGCTGTGGTCTGAAGCAGCTGTCAAATGTAGTTTCTGGCACAAAGCCGTCTTTTGATATTGTTGTATCCTGTTAACGTAGAAAATGAAAAGATCATTTTCTTCTGAACTGGTTAGATTTGTGGTCAGCAAAAAGAAGAAAAAAAGGTCCTGAGTTAGAAATGAAATTTGTTCAAGAAAGGTGTAAATGAGCCTTAATCAGTGGCTGCCTTTATTCACCTCCTGAGTTGCTTTCCTGAGCGTAAGGATGTATTTAACCACATGCTTTCCTGAATCTGGGTCAAAGCTCATACTGCTGTTTGACTTTGGGCTAATATAAGCTATGTCACTGTAATTATAACTAAGTTATTAGATACTATCCAGAAAGTATGTTAAAATTAAGCAGTTTCCAGATGCTTTTTCCTTTTGATGATCCAAAAGGACAAGGCAAAGAACAATAAATTTGAAGTTTGATATAAATAGGAAAACAACTATAGGAAAGAATTCAGGAAGATGATGTTTTGGAGGGGGGCAGAAAGGGATTTCATTCCTAGGCACTGACATGTCTTTATATACAGATTTCACTTTGGACAGGACTCTATGTATAGCAGTTGGCAGAATTCAATTTACCAAACTGTTTTTTTCATGGTAGCAAGGTGACATCCCACAAAATCCAGTGGTGATAAAAGAACTTAATAGCTTGGGTAAGTATATGAATTCCTCTTGGGGACTTGAGTTTGTCAGAGTAGCTACCATATATTCTAGTAGAGAACATGAAGTCTTGCATACATTCTTTATTTAGACTATATAAATCTCTACCATTAAGTAGTTATATATAATTCTTGCTTCCTCTTGGTCGTTATGGTGATTTTGCTCATTCCTGACAAAGCCTTTTCATTTTCCTTGAATTGTCGGAATTGGAAATCACAAAACCCTGTTAGATCAAGCACATTCCCTTGCCAGTGAGGGTTTTTCATCAGTTTCTTTCTGCCTTTTGTTATATGAAGTTCCTTGTTGTATCCATCGAGGTTTTTGCCAAAGGAAAACTGGATAAGGGATTCTTTTGGAGCATGTTAATGAATTTTAGCAGATCAGAGCACTGTAACATTGTACTAGATCAATGTCATCTAGTCTTGGTTGAGACAAAATATCCTGTGTTGGAAGTTTCATGTTGTTTCAAAAGAATGGTTGTTAAGGATGATGTTGCAGGTTATGTTTAAGTATTGTCATTACATAGTTAATGTAAATAAATCTCTGTCCAGAAATCATGGTTGCATGTTATCTTCAGTTAACCATTTCTCTGTAGTCAGTATGTGTTGTTTGAAAGCCGCATATGTCTGTACTAATAGGCTTTATCTGTGTGATAACCAATACAGGAAAAAGTAAATGAATCTAAAGATAGTCTCTGTGCTAAGAAAAAAAGGCAATACATAGACACCATATATGTCATGTTGAAATTGAGAGGGGATTTTTAAATACAGTTTGAAGTGTTGTCTTGTACAAAATGCATCTGGTATGGGTTTTAACTGTCTGTTCCAGGTAATGAGCTGTGAAATTGAATGGGACTGTATAGGCTGACTATATTCCATGGTTTGCAGATACATAACTCTTTTTAACTCTGAATTTACTGTAAGCAAAATACCTTAACATTTGTATGGCTTGTTTGCTGTTTATTTCTAGGTACTTGTTTCTGAAAGGCAGTAAATACTGTGAGTCCAGTAGTAAGAATATTGTTACAATAATGATGGTGCTGATATTTTTGAATGACTTGTAGTGTGTGTTTTATGGAGAACATTGAAGGAGCCAATTGAAGGACATTTCTACTAGATGCTTGTTTATTGATTTTTCTCAAGATTAGGTTTAAGTAGTAGTTGTTGTACCCCAAGTGTGTAATGCTACTCTTATGCTATGTTTAAGATACTTTGTAGCTACTTGAAGTGTCTTCAACTTTTGGTCTTTTTGGATACCTGTGTGCAGCCCTGTGCAGATTGCATACTAACATATGTGCTTACTAGAAAAGTTTTTCATACCTTCATTTCCTCCTCTTTTCCCTCCCACCTCATGTATTTGCATTATACCTCAGGCAGTAATTGAGAACAGGGGAAAGATATCTGCAATGTATCTGTCTTGATTTTGCTTTAGTTTGAAATCTTGGCTTTCATAATTATTCAGTGAACCCACAAAGTGCATATTTTTATGGATAATTTGTTTATGTTGCTGATTTGATACCAGCCAGTATTATTTTACTATTTGTATAGATCAGATCAGATCTTCAGGTTACATTGGTACAGATTATGTAATTTCAGTTTAAGTATATTCATCAAACGACCTACACTGAAAGATGCTTGATGTTACGCTTTACGGCTTGCAAAAGTTACTTATGGTAGAAATAAAGCACAACTGCTGTTAATGCGTAGTCATTGCTCATCTGCAGTTGTTCTAATCTCATTGGGTTTCTGCTTTCACTAAATTTAAGCAGTTTTTGTAGAAACTCGTGGTTTATTTGTGGTTTATGATATCACTGAGACTTGCTGTACTTTTTTTAAAAAGTTGACAGATGAGTAAGTTCCTCTTGGCTTCCTCCCACTTTGTCATAGGAAGTCACATTTAATTGATTATGTGACTGAAAAGTAATGGTACAACCACAGGAAATCCTGTGGCTGAAACCAGTTTTGTTCTCTGCTTACTTTTTGTAATACTTTTGTATTTGTAGAATACTGCCTTTGATATTGGACTACGTTGTACTTCAACTTTAAAAAGGGGGTGCTTTTTTCTGTTTTTTACAAACCAAATGACTGTTTTTGAGATAGGCAGTCTTTTTACATAACATCTAAAAGTAAATAGTATTGTTGATGAGAATTTGTGGATGAAAACTTGGCCACATGGTTCCCTTCAAACAAAATGAAAGCCGATCGTGTCAAATGCAGACACACCCAAAGAAAAATGTGTATCATATACATACTACATTTGAAGTCTTTGAAAGGTAGGAGGTACATGGAGGCATGTAAACTTCTTCCTTGTTGATCCTTCACTTTCCATTTTAAAGTAATTTTAAGAGAATTTATTACCATGCTAAGTAAAGCTAGGGGAAGGCAGGATTCTCTAGAATGTTTTTTGCTTTCTTCTTTGCACATACTACTACTGTTAGGCCTTATTTAATGATACATTTATTTCCCAAATGTATCCCTAAGATAAAAGGGTAAAGGAAGGATAAAATATTTTAAGAATGTGCCTCTTGGCCTTGTAGAGTGTGTGTGTGGTGTTACCCTGACTTGACAGTTCTTATGAAGGGGACTGCACTGGTAACCAGCATGTTAAAGCTGCTAGTGTTTCCAAACTGAAGCATGCCTTACTGAAAGCCAACCAGGGTGGGGAAGAAGGGGCAGGAACTGCTGAGGGGCACACCCATAAAGCACTGATATCCTGGAAGTGTGTAGTCCTTAACTGCTGTGCTCTGGGCAACAACCATCTGATATTGCTTGTGGCTGAGTGCTCACTGGATGTGTACAGCCTTGGAGCTGTATGCTGCTGGGATTGCTGAACCTGACTGGGAGCTCACGCTTCTGTGTTGCTGTCATGTCATGGACACGAGGAGTAGGAACAGGAGTAGGTGCCAATTCCTAGCTGTCGAGTGAAATGTGGATAAGCTGTAGCAATGTTCCTCAGTTTGGATTGTTATACCTCCAAAGCCCTCTAAGAACACACGCCATCTGGGAAGTTACACGGAGACTTGAAAAAAGAGGGGAAGGAGGCAGTAACAGTAGAGACAAAATGGGATAGTAATACTAGCTATAGTAGTTCAGGGAATGTTGATTTAATAGAAATGTCAATTTCTTTTTTAATTTATATTCAGTTCATGTAGTCCTTTCTCTATTAGAGACCACTACATAGTGTTCAGTAGATATAACAGAAATATTATCAGTAGAACTGTTGACCCCAGAAACTTATGCGGTGGAAGTGCTGTGTCAGCACAAATGACAAATTCTCTATTTAGTCAAGCATACAATATTAGTGTGCACTTTCTCTACTGAGCCAAGTATACGTATCTTAAATACATTTCTCTTCAGATCTTAAAATGAAAGTTAAATTACACAAATAATGGAAATTAACTAAATGGGTTGCTAATATCTGAAGATTATCTGGAGTAACTTGCAGAATGTGGTCTTTTTAGAATGAGTAGCAGCAGGATTTAAAAAAAAGTAGTGGAAAGATGATTGATAATGACTTCACAGAATCTGGACTGAATGCAGTTAATTTTCTTTCTGGCTTGAAGCATCAAGAACATTCTGTAACATAGTATTTTTTGTTGTCTTCAGTAGTAAATTTGGGGAAGATGCATGCTGTTTGTGAATGAACTTATGATTTAATATGTGGTTCAGAAGTCTGGGCCAGACGTAGGAATGTGAGTAGCCCTCTTAAGCCTGCTTGGGTCATCAGAAAGTGCCCATGAAACTTAACCTAGAAGAGTAGTCCAGATTAGCCTTTTCTGTTTTGGGGGGAAAATTTCTCCTTTGAACTTGCTTTACTGCAAACAGCAGGGATGTTTTCATCGTATCTCACTTGAACTATGTTTTTATACTGACTTCTGTGCTAAATCTAAAGACTGGGGGAGGGGGGCAGAATTGTAGAATTTGGTATTTGATTATATGCAGTTCCAAGTGACAAAATAGCTGAATGAATTCTTGTCATCCAGTATAGTTTAAAACTTTGCAGAGTTAGCTCCTCTTTGAGTATTGCAGAGACCTTTTAAGACTATTGTAATTTAATCATAAAATACATTGTGTGGTCATGCTAGGACTTAAACATAACCTAGCAAAAAACCCTCACTTAGACCATAGTGACCTTTAAAGAATACCATGAGTGTGAGCTGTGTAAGTAAGACTTGGAAATGGACAAAACTTAGTTGGTTTCTGTCAGCTGGAGTTCTGGTGCAGTATTTAAATTGAAGCAATTTACTGTTTTATGTTTTCCTCTCAGGAGTTATTAATGCATGTTAAGGAAACGCAGAAGCAATAATACTATACAAGTATGGAGTGGGGGGAACCCAAACTCCAGAACAGTACCTCTTTCTCCTCACAATCTCTTCCTCTCCCATCTCATTCAAGGTAATTTAAAGAGTTAGCAGATAGTGAGGAAAAAGTTATATAACAACACTTCCTTCAGATCTGTACTGTCCTGTTGAAATGGCCTCTTTGGGCAGCTAGATTTGTGATCTACATTGTAATTCCCACATCTTTTAATTGCTGTGACCTGCCCCCAGATTTTAGTGTTAAAACCCCATAGCAGAATGAGAAAATGTGAAGTTTTAAACTTCTGTTCCTCAGATGTATATCTGAAATAAAGATGAAATATATATATTAAAAAAGTGAAATATAGTGCTATAATTGGATTATGTCAAAACATTTAATTTGTATTCAAAGAGGGAAACACTTATTCCTCATAGCAATTGCAGGTCAAGTGAAAGTGGATGAAAGGAGTAGGAGTGATGAACACTAGTGGAGGGAAGGGAAGTCATTCCTTAGAAAGACAGTGAGTATCTGTAGCAATTTTGTGGAAGATATTTGTAAACCATAGATGTGGGTGTGGAGAGCAGGCAGAGCAAACAGTAAAGAATTCTTGACTATACATGGCATGAGATTTGTGATGAATTCCGAAAAGATATTTACTAATCTGTTCCAGTATACTAAGTGAGTGTTTTGAAGGTTATATCCAAACAACCTGAAAATAAATGTTTATTCCTGTATATACTTCAATAACAGTTGAGGAAATCCCCCCCCGCCAAAAAAAAAAAAAACCCAAACCAAGCCATAAACAGGAGATATCTAAACCAAGAGAAATTTTATGCAGCTCTTTTTAGGATAAGATATTTTGGATCAAGTGATGGAGAGTGTATTGACTTCATATGTTAATAAAGCTGTTAAATGCACCTTTATGTTTTCAGTTGAGTGATCTTTATGCTGCCTTAAGTGAGCTGAAGATCTACAGCACCTCTCTAGCTTTAGAGCAAGCACTTTGTATTTCAGCAAAATTTTGTCCCAAATTCAAATGAAGTGTTGCATTTGTGTGGTACTAGAAGATAAGGGAAGATTCTTTTTTCGAGCTAGATTTGAAAATGCCCTTGGTGTCAATTATTCATGCATGCACTATAGAGCCTGAACTGTCCTGGTCAACTCGAAGTAGCACAAGCACCTCAGTGTGAAAATAATGCTGGTTTGAAAGTACCTCCATACAGTGTGTATCCATGGAAATGTGAAATAATAGCAGTGTGAGTAGTTCTCCTCACAACACTTACACAATAGCAATTTATACAAGTGTAAGATTTTCAGTAGAAGTTTATTCCTAGCTGCTTTAAATACTGTGTTTAGCCTAACATTCTGTTCAAAGAAGCTTATTTTTCTCTTGTGATTAACTTGAAGTAGTTGACCAAATAAGTAATTTTTTTGGAGTTTAAAGCATTCAACATGACTTTAGTGTTTTTAAGCAAGCTGGTAAGGCTCCTTGTAGGTTTAGCATTGAGGGTAAACCTGTTGGTGTAGAATGCAGTGACCCAAGTAATTAGTCAGTCACTACCACTAGTATTCCTAGTATCACTACTGTGTAGTATACTATATGCAGTTATAAGGAAATTAGTGTATTTCTATTTGTTAATGAGAGACACTTGCTTTCTTCAGGTAAATGGTTTCAACTCTGTTGAAAGTGCAGCTTTACTGAAAGTGCAGATTTACTAGCATCAGCTAAGGCTTCAGCTTAATTTCCAGAGGGAAGTTATTTCTATTACGTTGAGTAGAGTATGTGAGGTTACTTTGACTTCAAGCATGTTCCCAATGTTAGATACTATTTAGTGGTGGTAATGTTTTTATTTATTTTCTAAATTAAGTGCCTGGGAAACTAAATACTAAAAAAAAAATCATACTCGCCAATTAAACGAAGGACACATTCATATTTTCTAACTGGTGAAAATCTGTAGGTAGTGCCAGAACTTGTGCAGTAAAGTTGTACCTGATTATGCAACACACAGCTCTTAATGAAATCATATGACTAAGGACCTGCAGAATTTGTAGGTTGTATTTAAATTTAATTCATTTTATTCAATTATTCATATAATTCTATGTAAATATAGGTATATTCATATATATATGTGGGTGTGTCTAGAAGCAAACATATGCACAGATACATATGTATGCTTTTGTATATAAAAAAGTTCCATCTGCATGGTTTGGTACTTGATCTTGGTTAGAATTTTAAGGCACAGTTCCATAAATTTCTGATACCCTCTAGAAATGTTTTAAACTCTTAGTTCAAGGGGGAACTAAGAATGTTCTTTGCTCAGTATGTGGAAGAATCAAATAATTCTATCTGTGATTTAATACTGGCTTTGCTGTTGAGTATGTTGTGCATGTATTTTTTTAATATATATATTTATTTTAATGTCTCCTGTAAAAGCCACTGGTAAATGTGCAAGGACTCTGACTTCAGAAGGCTTTCAAAATCAGACTATTACTAAACTCAAAGTAATGTTTTATGGAAAAAATGACATTATGAGATCTAGCTGTGATGTTTCAGGTGCTTAGGGTTTTTTGTCTTCTACCTGTCTGCATAGGTGTAAAAAATAGCAAATCAAACATCTTTAACCTTGAAGTCAATTCCTTTTTTTGGTATACATCATTGGTGTTCTAATACGTACATACTTTTATGCCTGAATTGTAAAAATAAGTAAAATTGATACAGTATTTAGTAGAAAAACAGTAAGTATTACAAATGCACATGCTTGACAGAAATTATATTGAATTACTTTCATACCAGTATAAGATGGAACTTGTATTTTAATGTTCTAGAATCTCTGCACACCAAGATTAAAAAGCTGTCAGAGGTAAGAGGGAGCATTATTGGGGAAATGTACATGTAATGTACATAGAATTTTTTTTGTTACTGAGAACTAATGAGATATTTTTAATTTGAAGTGCCACTGCCTGAAATAATATATTGATATAAATATCTATACTGTTAAGAATGTATGCTAATTTGTTATTTTAGGATATTATTAACTTAATTTTTTACTGTTTAACTTTTTTTTAATGTAGAATTTTGTATGGCAGTTTTCTCTACTAATTTATTGTAGATATCAAGTACTTTGAAGGTTGAGTGTTATTTATGAACTGTTGACAAATTTACATTATTATCTAGTTTCATATTCAAGTCTTTTGAGATAACAATATTTTAAGGCTTTGGAACTGTTACATAACTTTGAACATTTTTCTTAATTCATTTTGAAGCCATTCTGTAAGGAGATACTCAGGAAGTTTTCCTTTTTCCTCTTCACTTCTTCAAAATGATTCCATTTCCTCTCTGCTGGCACTTTGTTGGCACAAGTAACCAGACCTCTTTCCTGCAGGAATAGCCTTTTGTTTCTTTTTTGTTTGCTTGTATCAGTCTAGTCTGTAAATAAATGTGCTATCACAGAGAATTTACACGTGATTTTACTCTAATAAAACTTGTGAGCGCTTCTCTTAACTGTTGCAGTTCCAGATGAGTTGTGTTTGGTATTTGCAGAGGGGGGGAAGGATGATCTTTAATTCTCTGTAGTCATCAGTTAAATCACAATTTAAAATTCAAGTTGAAGATGGTTGGAACTTGTGCAGTTTTTTGTCTTGTAGAAGCAGCTCTAAGCTGTTGCAGTTGACAGTAATGTGATGATTACCCAGAATTACTGGAAATGTAATGCTGTGCTATTTCCATCCTTGATTCCACCAGTGCAACTATACTGTTAAAGTACTATGATAGCTAGAGGAAAGGCAAAGGTAGTATAAGCTGTACTGCTGCCTCATGTAGGAGGCAGTTTGTCCCATTGGCATTGCTGAGTTCTGAATTTTGGAGGTCAGGAGGACAGCCTTAGGAAGAATGGCAAGGGACAGGCTAAAGATCTTCTCCTGGTTGTTCTTGTGTAGCAGTACTGCTGCCCAGGTACTTCCTGAGCCAGGGAAAGGTTCCTTTGTGTTTAATAGCCTCGTGCCCCTCTCCCTTGTGGGAAAGGTACTGTGTTTTGTGAAAGAAATGAGTTAAACTGCTGAGGCATCATTCTTGCACCATGCCCCTTATTTGACATTAAGACTTTTTGTTCTCTGCTCTTATTAATGCTACTTAGTTTGTGCTTGGTCTGTCTTACAAGAAATTCAGCTGTCTGCAGATGCTGGGGATACTTAGTTATGTGAAACATACTAATTGCAAGAGAGCAGACTTTTTGGTTAAAACACGACTTTCTGAGGCTATGTCACGTTTTATTTACGGTTGTGAGGCTTTTCCTTACATAGGTCTGTAAATAGAAGATTTTTAAACAAGTGACATCTTAAGAGTCCTATTATAGCAACAAAATCTTCAGTGCCAGGCTCTAGATGAACTTATGTAGCCCATTCAATGATAACTGGATTTCATGATCGGATACATTGTTGGAGCATGGATACATATTTTCATCAGTGCATCTGCAATTTTATGCACTGATCACAGTGTATGATCTAGTTTCTAAATTCATCTCTTTCTGATCTAGAATACACAGTACTGATGTCGGTTGAGTTTTTAATGCAAATGATTTTTAGTGAGCTTTTGGTCCTCTTGAAGTGCGGATCCAGTTGTGGGCATGTTCAGTATGTTCACATAAAATAAACTGTAATATGTGGACTACAGATTAAGGTCCTTGTTGACATTAGAAAAAAGTCATACTTTGTTAAAAACCTTGTTAAAATATTTTAAAGATAAAACAACATGGGAGAAGTAATTGATAATATTTTACAGGAAATTACGTTTTTAAATATATAACTGGGCAGTAACACTTCTGCAGTTGTAGTAAGCAAGTTGTCATCAAGACCCTTTTTAACTTTACAGGGAAAAATGAAAGCTGGGAGGTGGTTAAAAAGAGCTATTCAGCAGTAAACCAGAAGAATGTGTTGAGTCTTACAGGAGCAGCCACAGAAATGAAAGCTGCTTTGCTTTCTGAAATCTGTTTCACTGTTGATCAAATGGCTCGTGTTTGGAGGCTTTGAAGAGTAATGCCCATTATGGTCTGCAGGAGCAGTGTTCGGCTCTAATTTTAACACCAGCCAACCGTTTCTTAAAAGACTGCAGCTGTTACTTACTCAGAGCAGTGTAACTAAATTTTTTTTTTTTTTTTTTGTCTGCTGCAGAGCTAATGAATTAATGAATCATTCTTGCTTCTTACTGGGATTATACATCCCTGAATTATTATTTCAAACGTTATATTGTTCAAAAAGGGTATGTTTTTGAGGTACTAAGCATAATGTAAAAGAGGTACTAAATGTAATATAATCAATTCTAGTTTCTTTTTCTTAACTATTAATAATATTAAAATTTTTAAAAATCATATTTGTAAAGCACGCAAATAATATGGCAACTGCACAACCCACATCCCTTAAAGGTTATTTAGGCATCCTAACAGGAACCCTGGAAGAGTTGTATTACAGAGATAATTGCTGTAGGAGATGTTTCAGCGTGGGAATCGGTGCAAACTGCAAGTTACTAAATTCTGCATTGGTGATCTGAGAAAGTGTGGAACAGCTCTTTGGCAGTGGTAGACTCTCTTTACTAGTTCTGACAAAGTGATACTGGCAGATCAATGCAAAGCCAAATCTTAGGAGCTTGGTTCCCTGTGTTGTGTAGCTTTTATTTGTTCACGTATCTTCATTAGCATAAAAGCTAACAAAGCTAATCAGTATTCAAAGAGGATATTATAAAGGAAAATGGATGCTATACACAAAGCATGGGACACTTTGGTTCATACAGATGATGTTTAAACTGTAATTGAGCTTTAATGTCAGTGCGCATCTGGAAGGGGCATATTTCTCAACGTTCTTATTTCAAATGTTCTTGATTTGTTTTTATTGTTAGGACAAAATGTTGTACGTTGTAGTGTATTGCAGCATAATTATAGGATTTGTCCGGTATCAATTATTATGAATAGGCTGTAGACAGTTTAAACAAAATAGTGGATGGAGACTTTTTACTGCTATCATTATTTGGATTTCCTGAGCTGTTTGGTTTTTACTTTTTTTATTTGTTATGATTCAAAAAGATAGTTGGTGCATGTCTGTTATCAACTTCCATAGCAGAATAAGTTCTGACCCCTGAAGACTGTTTGCTAAATATTTACTATGTTGTTCCCAGAAGCAGCATTGTTTTTCTGCTATGGTACAGTTGTTATTGATATGCTTTAACAAAGCATTGTGAGGTTAAAGCATTGAATGAGCCTGGGGAAAAGCTGTAGTGTTTTGCAAAGCTGTATTTTCAGCAAGGGCTTTATCTTTAATAAAAATTAATGATAGTGAATTGAATGTCTTATTAGTGTTTTTGAGAACATTTCAGTTATAGGAGTAGCTTCCTATCCTTTTGACTTAAAAGGAATTTCCACTGGAACTGCGGACTCTGTACAGAACATCTAAATTGTGATACCCATGTGTTTCTTTCAGTTACTGATGTACTTCCACAGGCCTCAGTACTTACAGTCCAGAGGTTAAGGATGAGTGAGTTAGAAGACTCATCTGACCTGCTGGTGGAAGGAAGAGAGGGGTTAAGAAATTGCCTATCTGTCTGTTCTCTGCTTCAGGACTTTTTTTTTTTTTTTCTTTCTTTCCCCATGACTAAAATAAAGCTAGATTGAAGAATGCTTCTAAGAGAAATCTCCAGCTCAGTTTATGAGTACTCAGAGCTGACTGTAGTTAGGAGTAAAGTGGTAAGGACTGAATTTTCCCCCTTTGCTTTGACTTGAGATTTGCAGTTGTTCTGTATTGGAAATATTTTTTTCAAATACTGCTGTTGCTTAGCTGGTGGTTTTGGATAGTATTCTCTTGTACGTTCACAGAAAAACAAGAGATGACATTCTGATGACTTTACTCTGTAGCATGTGTGGCTCTGGACCATTGCAGATCCTTTTAAAACCTGTGACAAAAGGCTAGCAAACATACAAGTGACAATATTTTTGCAGTGGAAAGAAATATCCCCACTGAAATCCCCAAAGGTAATACAACTGTTTTGTGTGTGTATGTTCTCTAATAGCTGTTCATCTTGCACATGCAATAACAAGCTTACCTTAGTCAAGTGGAGTATCTATAATCAATATTTTGATTATGGAATCTGACTTGCAGGCATTTGAGTGGCAGAATGATCCTCTTAACCTCATTGGTTGTCAGGACAACTATATGTTTGATTGCTGTGAATGTGGGGTTTTTTTATTTGTGGGTTTATTTATTTATTTTATTTTTATGTTAATTCATCTGCTAGTGCTTAATTAAAGCTGTAACTACTTAAGCACTCTCTTCAGAGTGTACTAAGGGTATTTATCAAGCCTAATGCGCTGTGGTGGCTGAATGTACCTACTCCGACTGTATGTTTTGTTCACAAAAGCATCCTAGAGGAAAGTTTTGTCAGGAAATATTTCTCCTTCCAGCTGTAATTGAATGGGCTTGAACAAGACGCTGAGACAGCTGGGTCCTGTTTTGGTCTTGATTTGTAGGGACCCAAGGGATTGGGAGAGTGGGAAAGGGCTGCTGTGCCAGTTGAGTGAGTTCAAATGAGGAAAAGAGAGCTTTGCTCCCTCGGCTGCTCTGCATTTCAACTATTAATACAGCAATAAAGCCTATTCAGAGAGTTCTGTGTTCTTTGTGTTTTTTTGAAAGAAGGCTTGTGTGCCTAGCTATTGTGTCTTTTTTGAAATTTAATGTCTTATCACATGAAGCAGAATTTTCCAGGTCAACCACCCAACTTTAATCATGAGATCTTGTAGACTGCAGGAAGGAAGCTGAGAAGTCCTCACAATAACCAAAGAATAACATCCTATTGGAAGTGTTCTTTCATGGGGTCATTCACATTATAATTAAGAGCCCCCTAGAAACAAGTGGTTAAGGCATTTGGATTTCGATCTTAAGCAACTTTGAGTAGAAGTCCTTGATGTAGTTACATTTAAAATTAATTTTCTGTGGTCTTTAGGTATAACAGGTACTTCTTCCTTCGTCCTTTTAAATGTTGCTCGGTTATGAACATATACTTCAGATCACTGTAGGATGGTCAAATTTTTCCTTTCAGAGGGACTTCTAAATCAAGTTTTTGCAGGTTGCATTGCAAACATTAATTGTTTAGTTAAAATTTGTATTTGCCTCCAGCTGAAGTGGTGTTGCAAAAGTAAATGGCTATTTCTCCTAACTGAATCAGGCTGTTTTAACAAATTGGTGCTTAAATTCTCTTGTCCAAATCCAGCTAATCTGATTGCTGAATGAAAATAGTTTGAGCGCAGAAAAGAAGCTATGGGAAAAAAAGAAGCTATGTTTTCACAGTGATCAATCACTTATTATAAGTTAAGAGTGAGAAGTATGCAGAGATTTGGGGAGGAACTGCCTATTTTTAAAAACTAGGGGGGGAAAAAATCTACAAAGAAGAGATCACGTCAATAGAAAATAGCTCATCTATGCTACGTTATAAAACAGAAGATGCTGTACAAATTCATCCTAGTAGTACATCTTACTAAAGTTAGGGTGGAACAGCTCTGTGCTGTGGTAGCTAGATCACTTCTGTACTCTGTTTTCCTTGAGTATTACTACATAATTGCCTGCAGTGTAGACAGACTCTTAGTTTAGACACACAGGCACAGAAAGCTAAATTCTCTTTCATTTAGATGCTGACTTTTGAGTACCTGATGTATACAGACAGCTGAATGTACCCATCAAGTTGAATTTCTAGCAGCTCCTGGCTTTTCTTGCATGACAGTGTACCTCCATGGCTAGTGTTTGTCTGATGCTATAGTGCAGTGGTGGCAAATCCAAATATAGAGGGCTCTAGTTTGTAGACTGCTATAGTGATTTTTGTGGCAGATGTCCTCTAACTTTACATGGGACAGAAGTATGTCTGTGCATTTGTTCTGCTTCATCAGTATAATAGTCTAATAGCCAGATGGTCTTGATACATTTTATTAAATAGTAATTTTGTTTATTTACCAAATCTAATGGTGTCTCAATGTGTATCAGTGATTAGATGTTCATTTGGCTATTTAGATGGGTAGAGTTCTAAAAAACTTTCCCATAAGAAGTTGGGCTCTTGCAGGTAAGAGTTGCAAGCTTCCTTAGACTGGTAAGAACTTCCTGGATAGAGAGTTTTTAATTATTTGTCATTTTGTGTGAGTATTGAAACTGTTACAAAGTATGGGTTTGTTGTCATCAACTTCATTTGGGGGAGAAAAAAAAAAAAGGTTATTCTAGAGAACTGTACAGTATGCAACATTTCTTCTAAATAAAATTTCACTTGATGAGAACTAATTTTATAAAAGGAAGTGAAAAAGATGTGGCACAAGCTTATTCGGAAGCTGTATGGAAGTTCTGCAATCTTTAGTTAAGAGTGACACTGGGTAGAAAATCCTATGGTCCTTTTGCTGCCTCTGGATCAAGGAAAATATTTTATTTGCATTGTATATAAATATTTCTTTAGGACAGAATAGCAGAATTTAAATAGACTGGACAAAATTGTTTTCCACGTTTTTATAGAAGAACAGATAACTCGTTAGTAGAGGCTTTCTTTTCTTTTTTCCTGGTTTCAGGATAGTCCACAGTGTTGCCTACAAGCAAGGCTGGGAGGAGCTGGTTTACATTATATCTAAGTGTCCTTTTAGGGACAATATTTCTGTTGCCAAGGTTGGTTTGAAAATTTGAGAGAGGAAGGGGACAAAGTGTTGATAGAGCTGGTGCTGTGAAGGGCATTTTTTACAAGATATTTTACATTGGATGTGACACTTGCTTTATTTCAACTCTGTATCGGAGTCGGTGTCAATCAGCACAGCTACCACACTTCTTAGTCTCCAGGTCATAACAAAGGATAGTAGTCTGAGAGAATCTCTTCTCTGAGGTAGAATATCTATAGTATATGAATGGGGGTGGTTTATGTATAATAAAGTTATAAAGGTAATTGAAAATATGGAGGTTTTTTAAGGCATATAATTAGACCAAATGTCAATTTAACAGTTAGCAGTTGCTTTTGTTTAATTATTATTTGCATTAAGAAGATACTGCTATTTAAGAAGTTGAGCAAGAAGCAAGGGAAGTGGCCATCACCTTTTATGTTGCAAAATGTGAAAAGTCTTTTTATTCTCTATGTCTGCACATGATTGTATAAATAGCAGCAGCAGTCCTGTGCAGCTGTAAAGGGAAAAAAAAATAGTGTGGTCACAGATTTCACCACATCTTGCTTGCTATCTAGCCTAGTCATGTTTACTGTCAGGTACTTTTTCACTTTTAAATGGAAAAACAAGTAAACAAACAAAAAGGTGATATTGAAAAGGAGAGTAGGGGAAGCCACTAACTGTAAGGAAGGAAGAACAAAAAGGAATCAAGAAATTGAATCTTCTTTTAGATGGCTTTCTTATTTCCTCTGGGAGGAAATCAGGCCAATCATGTCAGTAACAGGCCTCTGATATTATTGATTAAATAACAACTGTCTTGTTTCTGTGATATTTTTAGTTATTTAGTTTTCAAATATAGAGAAAAAGGTTCTTGTCTCATGAAAGAAAGGAAATGGTTATATTGGTGTTTGTATTACATCAAGATTTCAAGAAGAAAACTTGGGTTTTTTTAATATATATAATCTATTCAACAAGACCTCATGCTTCTGGTCAAGAGTGGCTCATTTTTTTGCAAAGGGAAAAACTTCTTTCTGCCCATTTATTCTATCTTTGTCTTTTATCTTGTGATTTTGTTCCAGTGAGCAGTTCAGTTGGGTGAATATACTTGTTATTTCAGGAAAATACTGTAACTCTATATTGTTATTCAACAGTATATGTATGCTTTAAAATCTCTTCCTCAAATAAGGCAGAAATAGGTAAGCTAGGTTTGCTGTTTGGTGTGGTAAGGTTTTTCTAAAAACACAATATTCAAATTTTTCTATTAAAATTGCTCAGTTATCAGTTTGCTTGAATCTTGTCATCCATTTATGTATTCCAATATGTTATTTTCATAAGGCAAATGACAGTTCAGAATTTGTGTACAGGGTGTCTTCATGGGTTTCTGTTGAGAATATCAGGGTGAGAACTGAATGAATGTTGCCTGCTGCCTTGCTCTTTGCTTTTGAAAAAATGAGGCCTGTAATATTGACAACAAATTTGTGTGTATATGCACACACATGTATGGCATTTGAAGTATTTACTAAATAAAAATTGTTAGGAAATAATTATTTTTCCCATGTGCAAAATAATAAAGGGTTCTTTGCTATTTTGAATAAGTGCAAAATATTTCTTGGCTCAGTGAAGTTACTGCTCATGGGGCAAACATTTGTTTACTCTGTCACATGTACTTCAGGGCTTATGGGATGGGGAACAAAACAAGATTTCCTTTTCCCAGAGGCACAGAAGCAGGATTCAGAGTAGATTTTTATCTATATTCGATAAAGAGAGAATTGGTAAAAGACCTAAGTAAATCACCCTAGAAACCTGCATAACCCCAGTAAGGCTTGGTAGGTTTTTCCTCCTCTCTGCCTTAGGTAGTGGGAGAAATGGCAGATCATGCAGATTATAGGCTGTGATGCTCTCAGATACGTCTTGGAAACATCTGTCATGAATGTGTCCTTAAATCTCTTTCACACTTTATTAATGCTTCAAACCACCATAATGCTTCAAAGATGGAAAATAGAGTTTAGGTCTTAAAAAAAACCCAACCAACCAACCAAAAACCAAACAAAAAAAATCCTTTTGTCTCTGAGGAGAAATTGTTCATAAGGTTATTTTCATAGCGTTCCTTCCATGGTGTACTTTTTATTTGAATTCAGATAATGAGTATAGCATATGACACTTCATTCATGGAGAAGGTGGTCCTTGTTCCTTTTATGGATGCAGCTTCAAAGATTCTAGCTATCACATAGAGGAATATGCTTTTCTGTTTGTACATAGAGTTGGTATAGGTTAATTTACTAGTTAGGTTTCTCTAATTTACTGGTCAATTTTTGAAATTTAATTAAAACTTACTGCTAATAGTTAGGAAACTGTTGTATATGATGTCTGGGCAATTGTAATTTCATTTTTTTTTAAATGTGTGTAATTTTCCTTATTGAAATTGATTATGTTTTCCAAAACAGTTCAGAATCTTTCAAGAAAATAGATGACTTAGATTAATTTTAAATCTATAAAAGGTGATAAGACTAGATACCAAAAATACTCCTTTCAGATACAGTAAGATAGTTTGCAGTTTTACAGCCATTCAGACTTCAGAACGTCTGTTCTTTTACAACCAAAAGGATGGAGTCTGAGTTACTTGTTTATTTTCTTCTAAAAGTTGGATGTAGCACAAAGGCCTCAACTGTTCTTTTGATAATCTACCCTCCCCCCCACCCCGCCCAACCCTGTCCCCCCCCACGTGAACATTGTTACACTTCTAATACATTGCAGAGTTTTGGTTGACTCTCTTAAGCATAATGGCAGTATAGTACATTTTTATGTCCACTTTCACCAGGTCTTCTAAGGTTTGCCACTGATACTATATTTCCTGACCACTATGTCCCCTTGCAGCATTTCAGGTGTACTAATAACAGGTAAAAGTCACTAGTGTTGACAGTGACATGTACCCAGAAAAAACGCAGCATATTTTATTACAGGAAATAAGCTTCGTTGAGTGTCCATTTGCTGCTTGCTTTAGAATTAAGTTGAAAACTTGGAAGCACAGTTGTAAGCTTGCAATCCTGTTTTAGCATCCTGTTTGCTAACTTTGTTACCTTTTCCTTACTATTTCAACTTACACTTTGAGCCTTTATTTTAAAAAAACCCAAACATAAATCCTGAGACTTTTAATTGCAGTTCATCTCTGCTGAAGCTCTGCAGAAGGTGAGGTGTACTTCCATCTTCTGTGGACGCACAGTGATGTCATCTGAAAAGGACAAGAACTTTTAACACTGTGCACAAATGGACTTTGTTTTTCCCTGTTGTTTTATCAGTACATCAGGGCTGCTGTTTGCTGAGTTTGGGGACTGAAGGTGTTGAAATATATTTAGTGTGGGTTTTGTTTGATTTCTTCTGATGGTGCTCTCTCTCATACCCACACAGGCTGACACCACAGTGTCGCACCAGTGGTGCTGGTTTGATATCAGGTTTGGCTTTTTTTTACCTGCAGGGGCTTGGTGTAAGAGAATCTAACTCTTATGTCACTACAGAAGTTGTATCATTGGAGGACAGAAGCTCTTTTTCTGGAGTGTGTGTCACTTGGCCCCTGAATTTTGCAAGTTCAGCCTCTCTTACAGAGGTTTGTTAACTTCCTTTTGAATGCAGCAGCCTGTTTGCTTACTGGGGTTCAGCTAATTATAAGCAGGCTTCAGCCCACCCACTATTCTTCATTGTACATGATTGGAAATTAATAGGTATATGTTCTTCAGCCGAGTGTCAATTATTTAGTCCTCTAGTCATTCAGGCTGCTGATTTCAATAACTTGTTGATCTCTTGCGGTGGCACTCATGCCAAGCTTGAATTCTGACAGTGTGCTTTTAGCCTTCAGGACAGATTTTTTTGGGAGGTAGATATGGAATTTAGATATTACAGAAAATAGAATTCCTTTTTGTACCCATCTGAGATCTTCCGGAGCAGTGTTCATTATCTGTGTTCTTGAATATAATCTCTAATGAGTCAGAAAATACTTTGCATACTTCCTCAAGCCCTTGGAGTAGATTTCATTAGGCCTTGCCAATTGATGTGTATCTATTGGGTTTTCTTGTTTATTTAATCTTTGTGTTAGAAAGATATTTGATTTGACTGAGCCAAAACAGTTGAAATGCCTTTATCTGTAGAAACATTACTCAGGTAAGGCACGCTGGTCAGCACACTGTGGTGAAACCTGCCCTGCCCTTATTTCAGACAGCTAGTACTCATCAGTCCTGTAACTTTCACAACTACTACATTCACATTTGTTCTTAAATGTACTGAAGTAAGCGTGAACAGGGAAAATACTACAGCCTGAGTGGTTCTTAGCTTAACGGATGGAGCCTAGGCAAGCTGTGCTGCCAACTGGTAGACTGAGGAAAAGCTAAATCAAATCTTGTCTGTTTTGACAACTAGCAACCCAAGTTACTGACAGTCACTGTTTCTTGGGTTCAAGTTGAATTGTTCCTGAGATTCATAGGGATTTTAAGTTGAAAGCATCCACTTATCCTGAGGATTGTAAAAAAGTATTTTAAAACAATGTGAGTGAAAAGTTTGTCTGCACAGCTTGTATGCTTTACTGTGATTAATACTGGTGCTGCTATCTTTGAGCATAAATAAAATCAAGTACTAGTGTTGGGTTAAAACAGATGCTCTTTCTGTTTTTTCTTACAGTGGTAGCTAATTTAAATTGACAGGTGTTTTGAGCCAGAGATTCTGTTGACACTTGAAATAGTACTGAGAAGTTAATTTTTTGAAATACATGAACTCTTTCAAATAGTAAAATTGCATTATCATTGGAGAATGAGACTTTGTAGTTAATTGCATATAAATACCTGTTTTATTAAATAAGGAAACAATAGTAATTAAAAACTAGAACATCAATATTTTTAACACTTATGATGGTATGTCCCATCAAGGCATTCTATATTAAAATTTTGTTTACCCCTCTGTATAAATAAGTAAAAATTGCAATGCAGTGCAAACAAAATGAGGGCTGAGGAAGCTGAGGGTGTCATGTATATGCATTACTCCCTTTATATGGACTTGGACATCTTCTAATACACGAATGAATACTTAGTTCTCATTCCCTGAATTCTTTTCTTTTCCTTTCTTTTTGTAATGAACCCCTGTGTACACAAATAGATTTCACATCTCTGACTCTGTCTCATCTGAAGTTGGCAGTTTGTATCAGTGTTGATGGAGTTATGTAGTCACAGGTGTCCTGTCAATTTCAGTAGAAGTTGGTATTCTTCTGAAAATTTGGGCTTGAGACATCTTGAAAACCTATTGCAGCTATTTCCCAAATTAAATATGTATCAAATTATTTTCCTAGAGAATATTCTGTGGATGTAAGGTTTCTAGAGAAAGTCCTGTTAGTCATCTTTTTCCATATTTGTGTGTCAAAAGAAGTAGTAAATTGGAGAAGTTGTTACCCTTGGAATTACCGGAACTTTATGCAAAATCTTTGTCTATTCTTTCGCTCTCTTGTTTCCTTAAAATATCTGATTGCTAAAAGAGCTGAAGGTAGTAATCTGTTCGTAAGTAGTTGTATCTGCTGGTTCTGGTTACACTAGGAGTGTGGTTACCCACAGACTCTTAAAAAAAAAAAAAAAAAAAAAATCTCTACACAACAGAAAAACAAAAATAAAGCTTGGTTTCCTGTCAATTGTGCCTTGTGGTTGATTGGAGTCCCTGAGTTGAAGGTTTTGTTGCAAATACAGCACTTGTATGGGAAGATATCGGCTCCCACCCCTCCACCTGGTTCCCAGGGTGTTACCCTTGTATTAAGAAGCAAGGCGATGCTGTTGTAGTCTCTGTGGGCTTAGAAGTCTCTCTTGCTGCCTGCCTACTTTTTCAGAACATGCAGTAAGTGAATTGTCTTAGAAACATCTTTTGGTGGTTTGAGTCAGGTGATGGATAGAAATTACAAGGAGACCTGGGTGCAGACACGCACTGTGACTGCAGGAGAGTTGCTACTTTCATCTCTGTATCACTGTCCTGGCAGTATTTCAAGCGTATTTAAGTGTAAAGGGTTTTGTTGTTGGTGATGATGCTTAGTCAAAATTATTAATTTAAAAATAAATCCAGGTCTGTATGATAGGAATTGTAAATCTAGAGGATGAAAATGTTTCAGAACACCACCTCTGTTACAATTTTTTTATAAGGACTGTATTCTGCCCTTCTGGTTTGTTTGCTTTTTATGGCTAGCTGTAAAAAAATGTACACAATGGCTATTGTAAATACCAGCCTTCCGTTTGCTACTGTATGTATAATTTTTAATTTATGTGCCATCATTATTTGAAAATATAACAAGAAAGTAATCCCAAAATACCTTATTGTATGAAAGAGTCCTTTCAATTTAGGCAGTTAGATAAGCAACCTGTTTCCTCTCAATGAATATTGCTGAAGTTGCTTACAGTAGTTACTATATCTGGACTGAATTCAGGTTTTCCAGGTGTGTGTTTCTTATTGTACAGAGGTGTTTTGAATGCACTTTGAGATAAACTGAGAATATTTAAACAATCAGTTGAATATTACATTTTTATGATAAATAGAGAAAGATTTGGGTGGAAAGAAGTGTCAGTATAGTAGTTGGCAAGGTACAGATAGACATGAAAAGGTATGAATACTGGTTGAGTTGAATCTGAATTGTTAGGGGGAAATGCATTTTGAATTTTTGCATGTGTTGCTTATGAATACTAATTTTTCTCTTATGTTTGACATAACATAGGCATAAAAATATTAAAACTGGTTAGTAAAACTAAATGTATTTACTAAGATAGAACTAGATTTTGAAAAAGCAACAATTAAGGTGGGCTCGTTTGTTTGTTTGTTCGTTTGTGTTTGGTTTGGGGTTTTTTTTATGAGCAATGCTGTGAAGCCAAACTGAAACTAATAGGAGTATTTTGGGTAAGTTCTGAGTAAATACAGCTTAACAATCTAAAAACAGGTGGTAATGAGGGCAGGAGTTGCCACACCTTCCTAAGGGTTTGAGATCAGAAAAAAGTAATGCTCAGAATGTGGGAGAAAAGATGTTACAGTTCTCATGCTTGTACTAATGGTTACTACGTTCTGTGTATGTGGAAAGAATCTAGGTTTGACCTAGGACTTGACCCATTTGTCACGATTGGTTTAGAGCAACAACCTCTGTTTAGCAATTTATGTTGATGAATGCTGATGAATTCCCTTTTTTGTAGGACAAACCTTCTATAAACTAATTTTGAAGTGAGAAGTAATGAATTCCTAGCATTCATTTTGCTTATGAGTTAATTATGACTTATATTTTCAATATGTTTTATTGCCTGTAACTGGAACCCATTTTTATTGGAGTGCAGTTCCCATTGAAGTCTTCATATGTAGTATCTACGTTGATAATACTTCAAAAATATAAGCACTAACTAGAATTTGTATATGTTACCTGCTTCTGAAGTGTAGTTATTTTATTGAGGTAATTGAATACTCTTACCTGAAAACTGCTGTGTTTGTACCTAAATTAATGAATTTGCATTCTGTGCTCTTCTGAAAATGTGTCCAACTTCCTTTCTATCCCATTACTTATCTCAAATTTGTTTGTGCGCGCTGTGTCTTGCCATGGCTTTTCCCTTGAAGTTTCTAGTAAACAAAACTTTTGAGATAAAACTCGGGTAAAAGCATTCAAAAAATTTTCAGAACTCAGCGAATATTGAATGCATTTAATGTCACAGCTTGCAAAACATTTCTTCTGTAGTGCATCGGATGTATATAAGAGCATCTCTCCCACCCACATTTGGGGAAAAGAAGTATAGAAAATTTTGTAAAAAACCCTCTAGAATATGAAGAACAGTTTGTATTGATACTAATTCTTTTTCATTAGTTTATAGTTTGAAACTGAAATACTCAATCCTTTATTTAGAGAAAGAATGTTAATTTCACTTGCTGCCTCTTTATCTTAAGCTGATAAATTTTCTATGCCATCTTTTGTTTTTATTTATCTTTTTTCAGTATAGCAATAAGCAAATGCTTCAATCTGTGTTGCCTATAGGCCAGATGTCTGTCTATCATAACAGGCACCCAGCAGTACAACTCTGCATTACTACAGGGAGTAAAGTTCAAAAGACTCTTAGTTTAAGTTCAGCTCTGCAAATACATGTGAAAATTCACAGTTTTGAGGTCTCTCATTTCTGACTTGGCGATAATGAGGATAATGAATCATAGAATCATAGATTGGTTTGGGTAGGAAAGGACCTTTCCAGGTCATCTAGTCAACCCCCCCTGCAGGGAGCAGGGACATCTGCAACTACAGCAGGTTGCTCAGAGCCCTGGCCAACCTCCCCTGCAGTGATGCCAGGGATTGGGCAGTGACCACCTCTCTGGGCTGCCTGGGCCAGGCCCTCACCAACCTCAGTAGCATGGAGTCAGTTCAGATGTACTGCTTAGCAAATCCCTTCATTTAATTCATTAGGAGCCCTGAAGGCTTAATTTGAAAAAGTATGCCCTTAAAGGCTGGTTTGAAAACCTTTTTATGTTTAGGTAATATAAGCATAAGGGGGCCCAAAAACCAAAAGAGAAACTGAATGAAAAACAAGTTAAAGTTTCTCATTGATTTCATAAGGAATTTGATCCAACGTTTTGACCCATTTGATCTGAGTTCGAGTTATTCTTTACTGCAGCCTTGGTGATACAAAGTAAAAAGGGCTGTGGTGAAAGACCCTCTTGTACATGTGCATATGTGGTTTGTGTAGGAGCTTAATGCTTATAGAAAATGTACCCTATAGGGTAGTTACAAGTGTTGGGAAATACATTTGTAATCTTCAAAAATCAAGATGCAGTTGAAAGTTTGATTTATATCAATGGAGATTCTTGATATTTTTTAACTAATAATAGATTTTAGTGATTCAACTGCATTGAAGACTGAACGATTAAAATTGCCATGAGGTGAAATGCGGTCAAAATAAAAATATCCTAATCAGCATTATTTTACAGTGATCACTTAATCAGGAAGAAAGTGAAGATGATTGTAGTTGAAAAATAGAGTGCCAGATCTGGTGCACAGTTAGGTACTTAAGCATTATGATATGGTCTTTATTCTCAAGTGGGACAAATCAAGTTTATTATAGGTAATTTACATTCTAATGGCACTGAACTTTGTAATGATTAATTATTTTTTTTTAATTTTAATTCCATTAGTTTTAAGGTAACTCTTTAAAAGAGTGCTGAAGTTCTAGGAACTGTGAAGAACTTTGAGTGCTGTTAGTTTTTAAAAAGGACTACTTACTGTCAAAGTCATACTTCCCTAAAATGTAATGAAACTAAAAGAGTTCTTGAAGCGTGACTTAATGTCACATTTCTTAGAATTCCTGTCTCTTTATCATTGTGTCAATGCAAAAGAATGAGACAATAACGAACGCGTTCAATTGCATTACCCAGTTTGATTACAAGGAGCAAGCTAATGAGTAATTTGCTGTTCTTACAGCAGAAATAATACAGGGTGGTGGCATTAAAATGGTGTGAGTTATGTGTGGAGTGGGAGCTTAAGCTGTGGAGGTGAAAAAAAATTCTGTGGACATAGGGAGGGTGTTTTGTTTTCTTGTTTTGTGATTGAGAACTTGACATTTGAGTAAAAAGCAGTGCTAGAGACAGACTGCAGCAGTGTATCTTTGGTTTTCATTGCACTTCTAGTGGCTTAACACTCAGAAGCAGCATTTGACTGATGTGTTAATGAAGCACGATATGATCTATTTTCTTGGATTTAGTGATTTCAGAGTAACCCATAGGATATATCAGACCATGTAAAACTAATGCAAACAGTGTTGAAAAGTCACTTTTTACTTATTTGGACCAAAATGCTATTTTACAAAGGTATCTAATGACAACGAGTAGTTACTTCTAAGGAAAATTAAAAATAGGACTGGAAAACATCTCTTATTTTAACCTAGGCAAGGTTTCTTCTCATGAGACTAAGTTCTTACTATAATTTTTAGGATTTCCATTTGACGTGTATTATATCAAAGTAAATTTTAGTTTTATGAATTGTGAAGTTCATTTTAGCGTTTCAACTTCAGTTTAATGTCAGGTAGAGATCATAAATGTTGAACTTTCTATAACATCTTTCATTTCAAATGTTGTCCATAAAGGCAGAATTAGGAGTGTATGGTGTGCATTAATACCATACTCACTAGGTAGAGTTCTCCAGTCCTGACTGGGTCTATTGGAATGCAACTATAAACAAGTGTCAGTGAAACCTTCTGTATATGAAGTGCTTATGAGCAGGTTTATGTCATGCTTTTAGAGAGGAAACAAGATATATTGTTACATGATATGTCAGTTCATATGGTGGGAGCTTGCCTGTGACATCGTGAGGAAGTATGTGCCTGCTGTTAGTGCTCGGCTGCATTACTAGCCTTCTGCTTTCAGGCCCTCTGAGGCTTGTTGAGAAGTGTCTGCAGTGATGTGCAGTGAATCTGGGGCTAAAAGCACTGTGATGAAGGAGTGAGAGACAGAACTCAAGTGATTCATTTGCTGTGTGAGACTTGACAGGTGTGCATTTTGACAAGCCCAAAGTGTAAGTATATGTGAAGAATACGTGGCTACACAGACAAGTCATTTTAGAGGAGTAGAGTCTGCTCACTTCCCTTCTCTGGAGGTTTAGAGCATATCCTTTATCTAACAAATTGATTAAAAGCGCTTTCAGTTTTACAGAGCTTTTACAGCTTTTATTCCTCAAAAATGAAAACAAATCATGTTGGTTCCTCACATAAGATCTAATGAAACTCTCAATATCAGCAGAAAATCAAATATCTGACCTCAGTATATTTGCTTTATTTAGGTAGCTTTTACAAAACAGTCTTTCCCTTCAATTAAAATTCTATAGTAAAAAGAAGACAGGTTGATGTTGTGTAGCTCAAGTCCTTGTTTGTTAGTCACAATTTATTGAAAAGTAAAAGTATTCAAGACTAGTGGTGGTAAAAGGAGGAAGGAAGTTTATCAGAGTTTTGGAAGGGATGGTGGTTGGGCATCATCACCAAAACTGGGACTTCAGAAGAGATACTCCAGCTAGGTAGACCAGAATTTGAAAGGAAAACCAAGAAATTTAGAGAACTAGCAGAACTTTGCTCAGGTGGCAGCTTCTGTGCCTGGCAGGGCAGCAGGATAGGGACCTGGAGGTAGAGAGGTGAGAACTGAATAGTTGAGAAGACAAGTGTTGGGATGAGGAGTCACAGCAGGGAAGATGTAAAACTGGATCTTGTATTTGTGAGAGGCAGGAGAAGGGAGTGGAGTGTAAGGCAGGCTGCAATATTACACAGATGTTTGAGTATCCCTTTAACTCCTCCTTTCTCTAGTTTCAGAAATGAAACAGGAGACTGCTGAAGTGCCATGAAATACCTGGGAAGCCGAGTGGGAGGTTTCATTAGTGCTGGTCCAGGCAGAGAGCAAGAATTTTCAGCACTGACCCTTTAGTGAGGACTGTGTACTAGATGCCTGTGTTCTGTGGACCAAGCTTGCTAGCTTGCTTCTGGTTCAACATTTTTATATTATTACAGTATGCAACAGAACTTGTAGAGGTGATTGATTTTTATTTTTTCTAAATGAGAGGATTATTTGAATTCTAAATAAAATACATACTGAACAATTCTGTAATTAAGAATGCAAAAGTAAAAATGCAGGACAAAGGAAATTAGAGAATTAATGATGCCTGCACAGCTACGTATTACAGGCTTCTGTTGTGGTCATGAAATACCTGTTCTTTAGAGTGCTGTTACTTGACATGCAGTCATTTTTCTCCCCCCACCTTTAATTCTTTCCCTTTTCTCTACCTCTCTCCTAGAAATTTACTGTGTAGTTGCACACTCTGTGTTTATTGCATAATACTAAATTATTTGATATTCATCAACACATAATCTTTCACAAACAGTAAGATAGTATTTTTCAAGAGGCTAGTCAGATTAGATGGTGGTATCTCTATTTTACATAACAAAAAGCAATGCATTGAGGGACTGCGAATGTTAATTAAAATATTCATTTTTGATACCTGGTTTATTTTGATTTTTCAGAACATTTAGTAATTTTAAACATAGGTCTGATTGATGTTATTTACAGATTAAACATCCTGCATTTTTTGGCAGTCAAAGAGCAGCATATTGTGTTACGTGTCAAATACTGAGGAATGTGAAGTTTAAGCTTGACTGTCAGAAGTGTGATTTTTAATTGACTTGTCTCTAGCTCTGTGACAGCATGAGGGATGGAGTCTAAGCGGTGTTCCACTTTATAAGCATAAGACCACCTTTCTATTTCTCCTTTCTTTATCCTTGCAGTTGTTTTAAATATCACAACTTTTTTTTTCTGTCTTCTCTTGATTTGCTTCCTGAGCATTTCTACCATCTTTACTAGATGTAGCAGGAGTCCTATAGTTAAGACTAAATTTACTAACCATGCTACAAGAATTACATCAGAATTCCAATGTACCACAGGATGAATTAGAGTTCCATGTTTATTTCACTTTGCTGCTAGTATAATAATATTTAAACATAGGGTGGTTTACTGAAATTCTTCTGATGAAAAAAGCCTAGTAATATTAAAAAAAAAAAAAAAAAAAAAAAAAAAAAAGCCATATCTTGATGTGGTCCAGAAGTGTTGCCCAGATCTGCAGTGGGTGTTTCATGAATGCAGGGATTATTTTTCATCTCAGTCTGGGGAGGGTAAAACCAGAGCTACTCTAGTTTGTTTGGGAAAGATATTTTATTTCTCTCTCTGATTCTTAAGTTCCTGTTGAAGAATCTTTTGTGGTATCTGTAGCCAGAGATGGCTGGATGGTCTCCATTTGACCTAGATGAGAACAGATATCTGCACCCCCCCAGATGAATAGGATCCAGAATATTGTGTCTGTCTATACCATAGTACAGGAATTTGTGGACATGCTTCTCATTCTTGGAAAATGCCAGATCCTTAACTTGTACTCAGAGATGTTGGCACTTAACTGTTCATTGGGAAAAACATGTTAAAAATGTTCTGAGGGAGTGAAAACTGAATCTTAACTGTTAAAACTGTGAAGGGTATTTGTGGCCAAGTTTTTTTTACATTGCCTGAACTGGCATTCTGTGGTTCAGCTACTATCACTGTTGACTATGGTGTTTTGCCTCCAATTTCCTCCAGAGAGTTGGCAGAAACTGCAACAAAGCTTTCTTGTGCTGTTTTGCCAGTCATAGGTGGGTGGAGAGGAGAGACTTCTTTTCCATCTCCTCTAAATTAAATTAGTCCTTAAGCCACTCTTCCTTGCTATTTGTCAATTATTTTGCTTTTGTTTTGAAAAATACTGTTTATTTTGGGAAGCGTTATTCTCTCTCACCTCCTTCCTGGAGTTTTTTTGAAACCGCCAGTTATGGTCTGCCTTAACTCAAAAATGCTATTTACACATTTCATAATCACAGCTGATAGAAGCCAGTGGAAAAGAAATACTTTGGGTTTGGACTGAGCCTGTAAAATAAAAAAAACTTGTTAAATTCCTTCCAGGAATTTAGCAGAAATTTCAAAACGGGAGAATACTTTTAAAAACAAAGCTGTTGATGCATTATTCTCATTTGTTCTTTTTATTTATTCACTCCCCATACCCCGCCCCAGGACAGTGTTAAGAATAATCAGAGAGCCTTCTGGTATTTAGTTGATATCATCTTAGGTTATGTGTTTTTCTCCTTTGCATGGGAAAGCTCTACCTATTTTTGTAATTATTTTTGAGTAGTGAAGGAAAGGGAGAGGGGGGGAAGGGTGTCTGTCTTCAAATGACAAGCAGCCAGTTTCCCATAGTGGTTGTTTTCTTTTCTAGTCTGTTTCCTTTATAATGAACTTCCAAATTGCTTTTGATAGTTATGTTGGATACAGCTTGATAAGGTGTTTTACATTGAACTATGCCATGGCAGAAGGCTGGTTTTGTTGTGTGATACCTGGGCCACCAAGGAAGCATGTTTGGTAATTCTTTCAGGAGGTAAGACAGGGTTATCTTGCTGAGGCACTCCAGTCAAGGAAACGTTCTTCTATCCAGACTTAGCCAGCTTGTTTATCTAAGAAGCAACCATATGGCATCAGTGAGGCACCAAGAAGAATTCCTCAACGCTGTCCTTTTCTGTTTTGTTTTCTCTGTAAATCAGTTGTGTGTACCCATTTTCAATTACTGCTCAAAGTCTGCAACACTTTAACAGTGAACATGATCGTCATCTCACTTGGGTTCCATTTCAGCCCATGCCTATAGGAGCTCTTTGCAGTGCATTGCTGAAGAGAGAAAGGGGTACTAGCAGGTGAGGAAGGAGAAAGGAGCTCAACGCTAGCTCCTCCCCTCCCAGGCCAGCAGGTTAGCCCTGAAAAATCTGAATTTCAGGTTTAGTCCTGCCTAAGCTCTACAGACAGAAGCTGGAAGCTGGGCAGAGAGAGAGCAAGGCAGAAGCATGAGACTAACTTTGCAAATAAAGCACCCACTACTGCTCTTTTACTTTTTTGATGTTGTTTGGTATCGTGTATAATCACAGAACAAAATGGTATTGGGTTATCAACGATGTCACTGTCCTCTCGGTGTCAACTCTTCACAAGATGGACTTTAATTTTCCAGAGTTTAAACATTAAGCCCCTTGCCATTAAACATGTTACAAGTGATGCTAGTGACTACTTCCCCCCCATATATGATAAACAAACTGTTGAAGCTCAGTGTCACTACTGCAGAATCCGTTGTTTTACCTCTCTTCTGCTGGGCAGTTTTTTGTAATTGTAATAAAATCCTCCCTTTTCAGGACCAGGGGGTAGAATGTACAGTCCTCTGTATGCCTGGCTTGGCAGCTGGAGCCCTGATGACTGTTTTCCTATGTGCTTAACAAGTTACTTCAAGTGAAGTTCTACACAAATTTTAACTGGAAAAAGTCTGTATTTCAAATGCTCATAGAATTCCCCCTTTTATTAGGGGGACCTAATAGCTGCCTTCCAATACCTGAAAGGAACCTACAGGAAGGCTGGGGAGGGACTTTTTACAAGAGCAT